>JAECUM010093229.1:0-155308 GCA_016617855.1 Megalonaias nervosa
TACTGCAGTCTATACTTCACTGTCCATACAACAAAGTGCTACTATGACGTGGTCAAGATTGAATCTTGAAGGGTTGTGAGTTGGTACCTGAGGCATATCAACAAATGTTTAGAAATTATAGAAAAAAAAAACTGACAAACCTACGTCGAATTTGCAAGGGAAAAAGAACAACTATTTGATAGGCGATGTTCAGTCAAGAAGGTTGATCAAGATTACGTTAAAATCCGACAACTCATATTAGTTGAAGAGTTGAAGAATTGCATTCATAGTGATGTCAAGTCCTATCTTGATGAGCAAAAGTTGAAACTTTGGAAAATGATGTCACATAGGTGATGATTATTCCTTCACTCATAAAGTTTTATTTGTGAATAAGCCTTCCTCTCAGCAGTTTTTAGTATAAAATAAGATAATCTCAGACTCATACGAGTACTTCATAATCCCAGTTTGGACCAGAAACTTTCACGTAGAAAATTACAGGACAAGAGTGAACTAAACCATCTGTTATGTGAATATGAACACTTGTTTTATGATGCTCCTATATGAACAAATAAAATCTATCGTGAGGTTGACATTGTTGATTCTACACCTGTGAGACAACATCCTTACAGGATGAATTCTCTCAAGAACAATGTTTGAAAGAAAGAAATTAAATATTTACTGGAGAGTGGTTTTATGGAACCAAATAAACGTAACTGGAGTTCACCATATATTCCAAACCAGATAATGAATTCCGTATGTACTGGTTAGAGGAAAGTCAACAGTGCCAAGAATTGATGACTGCATCGACAAAATTGGAAATGCAAAATGTCACCAAGTTTAACCTTTTAAAAGGATTCTGGCAAATTCTACTCTCGGAACGAGCAAAAGAAATTTGCAACTCCAGATGGACTTTATCAACATAAAGTGAAGCCGTTCGGTATGAAAAATTCTCCGTTAACGTTCCAGCGTTTTATGAACACGATTATATATGATCTAGATAATTGTGACACATACATCGATGATGTCATCATGTAACACGATACCTGGAAAAATCGTTTGGAAACCATACGGAAATTTTTTGATCGATTTAGCGATGCGGATCGAGCAATTAAATTTAGTATAAGTGAGTTTTGCCGTTCTTGTGTTACATTTTTAGGACATATTTTGGGGCACGGTCAAGTTAAACCTATAGAGGTTAGGGCCAAGGCTATCTCAAAATCCCCAGTGCATCTTAGTAAAAGCTGGTTCGGTTTTGGGTTATGGCTGGATATTATTGGAAATTTTGTTCTAATTTCTCTATAACTGCCTAACCTCTGACAAATTTGTATAGTAAGAAAAGTAAAGTTTTATTGTTTGAAAAGTGACAGGAATCGTTTGATAACTTAAAGGCCTTACGCAAGAGTGCACTAGCTTATTCAGCTCCAAATTTCAGTCAGTTATCTAAAATGTCTATTGATGCAAATGATGTTGGGGTTGATAGAGTATTGATTCTAGAAGATAAACATGATGTGAATCATCCAGTGTGCTAAACAAAAACATGAATCATCATGGCAGCGAAACTGGGCTGATCCATAGGCTTGATTCTAAACTGCTTCATTATGGTACGAGTCCGGCCTGCTTACTTCTGAGCCATCTCGGGTCCTTAGAAGGGAGTCTGACTGAGTAGTTACCACGTATTCCAGTTTAGAATCAGTGGGTTGTGGCTTTGAATCTAGCCCTGGACAGTCTTGATTGGCTACTAAGGTGTGTCTGCGGGCAACCAACCACCAATCAATGAGTCAATATGCAAACCTAGAAAGAAAAACACAATTTTCTTTTGAGCAATTGTATACATTTAAGTACATGGGACTGCATTAGTTTGTTCAACGTTCAGTTAATTAAAGACTAGACGTTGCTATTCTAAGTTGCTTCAATCTTATTATGTATCCAATTCAAGTTTTAATTGAATCTTACTTGGTACATATTACTATTGCATATGGACTATGATTGAGACAGTCACTTACCTTACCGTAAAATACAGATGTTATGAATCGAAAGCCAGTACAAGATATTAAGTGATGCAAATCTAATTTTGTGCAAATATAAATTTCTTAATGAAAAACGGTTGGGAGGAGTTAAGTATCTTTGATGCTTATGGTGGACTGCAAGAAAATCTCATATGTACTTCATAGATAAAGGCTCGTGTGAGATAGGTCAAATACACATAGAGGAATTAATTTTGCTCTTGCTGTTCTTTACATAAATGTAAGTGATTAACACTTTAAGAATAGTAAAAGGTCAGTCGAAAACTACATTCAACAACCCAATACACATGAAATAGCCCAGTTTGAAATTTGTCAGAAATAATCAGGGTTCAGAACGTTTGAGTGGCTCATCGTTGAGGTTAACCATTATCCCTTCATTATAGTAAATAAGTTATGTCCAGGATCTTATGGAACTGTCTCTATTATGCCATGCAAGTTTAATTTGAAAGCGCCAGCAGCCGTCTGGATGATATTAACTGTTTATATTTCATTTCTACAGGAAGGAATAAATTCATAACTCTTGTGCAATAGCACCATATGGCTAGCGTGTCTGGAAATTCCTCGATTTCAATTCTTCTTTTTATAAGATGGATATGTTTTCTAAGTTATTTTGTATCGTTAAACCAATAGAAGAAACAATTAGCTTAACGTATGTATGCATACGTTGGAAGCGTTCCACAAAATTACACTTTTGATAAGAAAAAGAACGTAACACTTACATTCAATAAATATATAACGTACATAGAAAAGACCATTATATACATTGTGTACATATACCTATATACTTTGTGTCTGATAAACTTAACCAATTAGTTTATTTGAAAAAATTGCACTCTTGTTTATGTCTGGATGGGTTTGTGATTTATATATGTAATTGTCATGTAGTTATTAATCTCCGAAGTGATGAAGTAAAGATGTATTAGTGATTTCCCAGAGACTCTAGGACAATGATCTTTTGGAAGATGTACTGTCATTAGGTCCTCTGCTCCTGTTACAAATCTTCCATCGGACTTAGCGATTCAGAGATGTACTGTCATTAGGTCCTCGGTCCTGCTGCATATCGCTTATTAGTCTTAGCGATTCAGAGATGTACTGTCATTAGGTCCTCGGTCCTGCTGCATATCGCTTATTAGTCTTAGCGATACAGAGATGTACTGTCATTAGGTCTTAGGCCTCTGTTATAAATCTCCCATCAGACTTAGCGACACAGAAAAGTACTGTCATTAGGTCCTCGGCTTCTATAAATCGCTCATCAGTCTAAGCGATACAGAGATGTACTGTCATTAGGTCCTCGGCCTCTGTTATAAATCTCCCATCAGACTTAGCGAAACAGAGAAGCACTGTCATTAGGTCCTCGGCCTCTATTACAAATCCAACATCAGACTTAACGATTCAGATATACTGTCATGAGGTCCTCGGACTGATATAAATACTCCATCAGACTTAGCGATACAGCGATGCACTGTCATTAGGTCCATTGCCTCTGTAACAATTCCCCCATTTGACTTGTCGATATAGAGATGTACTGTCATTAGTTCCTGTGCCTCTTACATCTCCCTTCAGACTTAGGGATACATGGATGTACAGTTATTGGGTCTTCGGCGTAGAGATCAAAGATCTTCTACGGCGAACATAATTCGCTAAGTATATGGAACATATGTGAAGTCTCTAAATGGAATCTTCCGTTCAGAAATTAGTGACTACATGGTAATTTTGGCTGTTTTATATATATGTCGGTGCGCCCCAGAATGAGTAACTTGGCTAATCCAAAACTATATCACTCTGACCTAACTCTCACACTCAGGGATATTTATATATGCTATTCGTTCATTACACCCCAAATGGCCTAGACCCTGTTCACATCGCGCTAAACACTGGCATGTGGGTGCATCTCAAATGGAGTAATTGAGCCTTACTACAAATGGGTCACGATGACCCGGTTTTCACATGTATTTTCAACTATTAGTTGGTTACAGCTTCAAGATCTCGAACCCTGTTTTACTTACACTGAAGAAAATTGATATATCTATGTACCTCAAGAGGAATAACTCCACGGTACCAGACTATGTCACTGTGACCCAATTCTCACGCTTGAGTGATGTTTTTAATTTCAAACAGTTGCTTCTTATATTCGCTGTATCTTTCATGTTTCCCCATTTGGACTACATATACGTTGTTTCATCTCTACACTGATGATGTTACTGCATGACCATCTTGAATGCCATAACAGACCACTAATGGAGGCAAGGGCTGCGGTAGCTTAATGGCCAACGTGCTAAACTCGTGACAGAAAGGGTACGGGTTCAATTCCTAACAACTCATTAACATGGGGAGACTGTTTTATTAACCTGTTGTGTGTTTTTCGAGACTCATTATCCAGATGCCTTGGCATTAAATATCGTATTTATGTCACTGTGTCATAGAACACCATACCAAACCAAAGCGTGGCGTGGTAATGAGTAGTATCGTTGCAACAGTATTTTCTCCTCCACCCGGAGGCATCATTATTAGCTTAACTTCACAACCAGTGGATAGTGGGTTTGAATCCTGTCAAGACCAGCTTGAAACTTTATTTCCATTGCCTTGACAGTAATCTTTCAAACCACTATGTCTATTCGCGGTTACTCCACATGTCCTTCAGTTGCTGAGGTGAATCGTATTTACGTGTAAACACCTTGTTTTATTTTATATGTTCTGCTCACGGTGGCGCATATAAAACTCCCGAGCGAAAGGGTGCGGATTCGAATCCTACCATTGGAAAAGCTCCGTTCGGCTGTTGTGGTGTATCTTTGTACAAGACGAAACTCTACCCCAATTACTTCGGCGCAAAATAACCTACTTGTGTTGCTGTGCGATTGAACACTAAACCAAACCAGAATGTGTGCCCATCTTGCCCACCATGTTAACCTTAGTTTCTTGACCTCCTATTATTTGGTATAACGGATAACTACCACGTGATCCCTTGACAGAACATACTACTGCTGGGTATAACTTTTAGGTTATTGGCTTATAAACCTGAACTTTTTTCATAGATAGGCATTACGGTTTAAAAGTTTGGTAAGATTGTTCAATAAACTGGTTCATTTCCTTCAACGATTCCTATATAATTGTTTTGGGCCATGTGGCATTGCAAGTGACTAAAATTTCGACTTCAGCAAGCTATTATGTCTTAGCAAAATAGTACAACCAGTCTACCTTGCCACTCTTCAACGAATATGGTGGCCAATTGAAGCAGCAACTTCAAACAAACATAATCGACTGATAAAATCTACATCTCCATGTTGCATGAACATTCCACACTTGCCGTGAATCTGACTCATTGCATCGGTAGCCAAGCTCGACTACTGTGAGATGTAAAGTAATCATAAGTCCCTTACGTTATCAAATAGGAATATATCACCCATAGGAATAAAAATCAATTGATAATGACGGCAACAGAACATTCTTTTTGGTTTGATTAAATTGCGTGGATAGTTTACCCTGGTACTGAAAATGTTGGCTGTATTTGTTGTTCCTTGCAGCGGACGATTGCCCATGGGAGTAGAGGGTGCCGTGGCCATGTATTTTTCTGGCTTTTCCGTCTTAATATCTTTTTCACTCTCCCACCTCAGAGAATGGTTCCCGTCGTATAGTTTACATACATTTTTATTAGGCTAGCAATTAAAAATTCACTATTCCCTGTACACCGATCCATCCGTCCAAATTTCTAGGAGGGACTCTTTGCACGATTTTGTGAAACTTTTTGTTTATAATTGCCAGTATTGAAGGTTTAAAAAACAATCATACACATGCAATGACGTCTTTGCAAAATGCAGTAAATAATATATGCGACCTAGATGATCTGAGATTGTATTTTCGTGTATGATTGGGATTGCCAGGAAGCAGCCACTCCACGCTAAAATCATTCAGTCAAATGCATAACTGTGATGTAGTATATGTCGGTATCTTTGGATGCATGCTGGCTGCTACACTTTGATATACATACTGGTCCACAGAGCAAACTTTGAAATGCTTTCTCAGGCACTCCGGTCTTTAATGTTTCCGGAAACTTAAGACGTTGAGGAAGCAATGCATGGATTATATGTCAGATTTCCACATTGATCATTAGAGAGAGGATTTGAGCTTTCCATTCACCTTGTATATATACGTCCTCCAATAGGCAGAGCGTATCGTGCTGTAGCATCCGTCCATCCGTCTGTCCTCCCATCCATCCATCAATCTTGGTTTCCGGACAATAACTTTAGCTCCAGATCACAGACCTTGACAACACTTTGTGGATGGCTTGCACATGGGGTGAGACAGAAGATTTAGAATTAAAAGAGGTTCAAAATCAATGTAACCGTGACTGAACGAAAAAAAACTTTCTTCGCACTGGTTATTCACATAAGAAACCTGGAACATGTTTTCTGGATCGCTCGCACCTCCTGGTGAAAAGAACCAAATAGATTTAGGATCAGAAGGACATAACGATTAATTTGTTATCAATGTGCGTGTCCGTCCGTCCATATCTCCATCTACAGCCTAGAAATATCTCAGTGTTTAAAATTTTCCTTTCTTCCTTTTTTAGTTTGCTCTTGTTTCAGTACCATTTTATCCCATCTTTTCCAGACCTGGAATATAACTTAAGTATGCACTTATCTTTGTATAGTATCATTCTGGTTCATGGGTTTTCCCATGGGATGAGGATTTTCACCCCATCCCCACCCCATTTTAGCAGTGGTAGCATGTTAAGTTTAACATTAGCTTTGATGCTCAAGTTCTTTACTTTGATATGTACTCCAGTAATGAAGTCAGTTCTCGAGTACGGTTCACAAGAGTCACGTGTCTGTGTGGATACAGTTTGATGTGCACAACACCAATTAACCAAACGTAGGTCAGTGTTATCTACATTTAACGCTTCTCTGACTTCGGTTACATTAACCGTTTACTTTAGTTTTTTATTACTAATTGTTACTAATTCATGCAACTAACTTGGATTCATCTTGTTATGGTAAAATACCAGATCACCATAAATATGTCATTTTGACCTTGATTTCATGCTTCGATGACTTTGTTAAATTTTTGTATTTTGTTTTTTTTTAATCATTCTGGCTACACTACAGAGTCATGGAAATTGATATGTCGATTTGCCTTGATCCGCCAAAGTTATGCACTATGACCTATATTTCATTTTGAAGTTCAATGGCGATCTAAATATACAGGCATCGGCCAGCTTTTGTATTACAAGAACATTGTATTAGAAATATAAATAGCTAATTCGTTCAGTGGGCATTAAATCATTTGTGGGTGTTGTGGCTTCTTTCGACTATTCCTAACTGTCCATGGACATTATTAAACGTAGACAATAAACAAATACATCAGTAATCTATACGTTGTTTGCAGACAGTAAGACCTCTTGTGACCGTTCTTTAATGTAACTGGACACTGAATAAAATGTAAACAATGTAATGGAAGGGTACCAGTTGCAGTTCTATCTCTTTAGATCTACTGGTCATATACCAGAAGAACTTGTGGGATGGTCTGTTTTCTGTCGTCGGTCCGTTGTCCGTTGTGTTGTCTTTTGTCCGTCTGTCCATTAGCGTAAGTTTGTTATCGCTACACCTCCTAACCTACTTGCAGGATTACATTGAAACTTTACACGCGCATTCGTCCTATGGCCTAGTTGGTCCTATATAAAAATGGTGCTTCTCAGACAGCCTGTGCAATCGGCACAGTGGCCATCTTGAAAATCGTGTTATTGCTACTTGTCTTGAATGGATGGTCATATCAACAAAATGGGATTTTTATTAACAGATTTCCTATCTTGTCTAGTTGGACCTAATGAAAATGGTGCCCATCTGACGTCCATCATGGCCGCCATAACATCCATCTTGAAAATCATATAAGGTAGCGATATATGTGGCCATTATGGAAACTATGCGCTATCTAAAGCAGACAGCTGATAAAATCTCTGCACCGATGTGCTCGAAAAACTAGTCTAAAGTACACTAACACAAAGGGAAATGGACTTACCAGACTAGACAATACCATATACTAACACTAAGGGAAATGGACTTACCAGATTAGACAATACCATATACTAACACAAAGGGAAATGGACTTACCAGATTAGACAATACCATATACTAACACTAAGGGAAATGGACTTACCAGATTAGACAATACCATATGTTAACACTAAGGGAAATGGACTTACCAGATTAGACAATACCATATACTAACACTAAGGGAAATGGACTTACCAGATTAGACAATTTTACCATCTTCTGAAAGTGCGTTGAAAGAATAATGAAGTATTGAAAAGTTAAAAAGTTATCCAACCCAAATTATGCTCATTAATTATACACAAAAAGGGAAGTAAACGTTATGTTAACAATACCTAAGATATACAAGTTCTGCTAAGCAGCGATGAAAACCTGGGACATTCGTTTTTCTTTAAAAATAAAACCCTAAGCAAAGTGCAAAGCTGTAAAGATTAACTTTATCGCTAAAATTCATTTCTTTAAACATTAAACTCTATGCACAGTGCGAAACTAAGGCCAACCTTATCGCTACTCCTCTTGAATGAATGGTTTCTATATTAGAATTTGACTAAATAATTTCTTACGATGTCTAGATGATCCTAAATTAAAATGACGTTCATCTGATATCCAACATGTCCGCCATTGCAGCAATCTTAAAATTCTTGTTATCACATCTCTACTTGAACAGAAGGTCATTTTCACCTGGGGTTTTGACCAGAAGACTTCTTATGATATCCATTTGGTGTTAAATTAAAAAAAAGTTCTGATCTGACGTGCAATGTGACTACCACAGGAGTCATCGTTAAAATCGTATTATTGCTACTTCTCCTGAATTGAAAATCACATCTTAAAAATAACACTTTCACTAAAAGGCTTCTTATGATACCTAGTTGATGCTAACTGCAAATGGTGCCAGTCGTTCGACCAATAATATCTGAAACGACAACTATCTGAAAGATCTTGTTGTCACTTCTTCCGTGAATGGGTGATTATTATGATATGGGGTTTTCACCAGAAGATTTCTAATGATGTCTGCTTTAACCAAAATGAGAATTATGCTTAACTGGCACCCATCATGTGTATAATTTGAAAATCGTTGTGTGGCTGAAGAGTATCAGAGATGGTTTGAATGCTGCACAGTTAAAATGAAAAAATGATCTTATCTTGAATTCCTGGAAAGTCTTTTCTCCTAGTAGAGCATCAGTCCCATCGAGGAATTCTTGTTTCGTGTCCTTTATTGTATGAGACAGAATGTTCATGCTGTGAATCAGCATTATAACATTTTATTATAATTTTCCATTTTAATTGTCTAGATGAAAAAATAGTACTGATCTGACGTCCAGTACGACTACCACAGCAGCCATCTTGAAAATCTTATCATTGTTACTCCACCTGAATGGATAAAAAAAAAATCATCTCTTGAAAATATTACTTTCTCTAATAGACCCCTTTGTTAATTTGAACATTGGGGGAGAGGGCGTGGCGGGTATTTTTATTTATATTATTTTTACAAAAAATATTTTCGACCCCAAAATAATTGACAAAAAATCTTGCTCTGATTTGTAAAAAAAAAAAGGAACTACTCAGATTTTCCCAATGTTCGCAGATATTGAAGGATGGTGCTGGTAATAAAGGACTGATTATTTTACCCGGGGAGGGAGGGAGAGGGGGAGGGCATGGTGGGTATATTAATTTATTTCCAAAATATTTTAGACCCAAAAATAATTGACGACAATAATCTTGCTCTGATTTGTAGAAAAAAAAGAACTACTTAGATTTATTATATTAGTTGAAAAAATAATTATCTTGACTTGAAAGAAAGCATAAAAGATCCTGGTTCTAAAGTGAATGCCAAGCAACCCCACCCACCCACCCACCCCGGGCTCAGAAAAAGATCGGTCCTTTAGGCCTGTACAATTGACACGTAATACAGTTCCCTGATAGATACTCAAAATATACGATATGTTTACCTGCATTGATTCTGCTGCTATTTACTGGTTTCGATTTTGACTATACCGTAAAACTTTATTTGAGGCCGAGGTCGAGTACATACAAATCGAATTTTTTAAGAGCTCTTGTGACATTTTGTGTTGGTAGCCTTGATCCTATCCGCTGATTTGGTGTATCTTTCAGCCGCTCTTATTGAAAGGGGCGCCCTTGCTATTTTAGAGGCAGACAGCGAGTCTGTATATAAGTAATGAGGCATGTGGCGCTTATTATTTCTCACACTGTGTGATGATAGCTGGCACTTGTGTTAAGATAAACAGAGAATCACATCTCGGCTTTTGTCGGTAATTATATAGATCCCAGTTTCGTGACTAGGGACTTGTCGGTACTTATATAGATCTCAGTTTCGTGGCTAGGGACTTGCTGGTAATTATATAGACCCCTGTTTTGTGGCTAGGGACTTGTCGGTACTTGTATGGACCCCCGTTTCATGGCTAGGTACTTGTCATTAATTATATAGACCCCAGTTTCGTGGCTAGGGACTTGTCTATTAGTATATAGACCCCAGTTTTGTGGCTAGGGATTTGTCAGTACTTATATAGACCCCAGTTTCGTGGCTCGGGACTAGTCAGTAATTATATAGACCCGAGTTTTGTAGCTAGGGACTATGGAACTTATAAATTCCATTTTGTTTCGTTCCATAGTCTTAGTTTAAATGAGGCAGACACCATATTTTATTTTTCTTCTTTATCTAATGAATACAACTTACTTGGCACCATAAAGATCATGCAAAATGTTCTCTTCACATTTTGTACTTATATTAACCTATTTTGATATAAAAGTTTTTCTTCTCGATTTTGATTTTTGAAATGTACAATTTAATACATACAAATAACTGAAACCTAAATGACATCTTATAAAAAAAAAACTTGTACACATCTTTCAAACAGTTTTATAGTCGTTCCTTGTGCATTATTCTGAGTTAAATAATGGAAAATCATAATTTTTGAAGTTTGAGAAAGTTGATGTTTTGTGCTTAAAATGATTCGTGATTTCGGACGGGGTCTTTAAAAAAAAAAGTATTATTCTGATTAAAACAAAAACAACAAATTCTAATGTAGGGACACAATTTGTTACGGGACATTTTGATCTCCACATCAAGGGACAACTTGCATCAACACAATTATAAAACACTTGACAAGCTCTAAACAAAAATGTCATTTGTCATTTAGTGTGAGAAAAAAATGTGTTTGGACGTTATAGTTATGTGGATATTATAGGCTTGTCTTTCTCAAAACGAGAACCAAAACTTTCGTACTGATGTTATAATATACTAATCATGTCAGATTGTCTTCGCTGGATGAGTCTACTAAGTACATTACGATAATAATTATGTTTGTTCCTGATAATGACCTGGACGAATCATTTTCGGTGCATACTTCCCCTAGTTAATCTATGCACTTTGTAAAATAATGACCTGTACGAGTTATTTTCCTTGCCTACTTTCCCTTGTTAAACCCTGCACTTTGCATGATACTGAGCTGTACGAATCATTTTCCGTGCATACTTCCCCTTATTAACTCATACACTTTGCAAGATAATGACATGTAAGCGTCATTTTCAGTGCACACTTTCCCTTATTAGTCTTTACATATTGTAAAATAATGAGCTGTGCGAGGCATTTTCCGTGCCTGCTTACCCTTGTCAATCCCTGCACTTTATAAGATAATGATCTGTACGAGTCATTTTCAGTGCAGATTTTCCCTTGTTAGTCCCTGCACTTTGTCAGATAATGAACTGTACGAGTCATTTTCCGTTGGGGGGGGGGGGGCCAAGTGGCCGAGTGGTCTAAAGTACTCACCGTTACGGATCACTGCCATCTGCGTGGGTTCGAATCTCAGGTTCGGCCAATGTGGGTATGTGAGAAAGCTTGCCAGTAACTTCACGTGGGTCGGTGGTTTTTTCCATGGTTTCCCCGGGTTCTTCCTCCACCATTTATACTGGCCGCCATGTATAGCCTATCTTGTGCTGAAAAATGGCGTTAAACCCTTCAACAACAACAACAACATTTTCCGTACCTAGTTTCCTTTATTAATCCCTGCACTTTGCGAGATAATGAGCAGTATGAGTCATTTTTCGTGCATACTTTCACTTGTCAATCCTTGCACTTTGTTAAGACAGACTGCAAACATAGTGTACCACCTGTCCACAATGATCTTTTCATATGTAATAAAATGTTTCTTCTTTGACTGGTTTGGTTTTTCTGAATGTTTACTTCACAGCAATACAAATAGGTTATTTATTGTCGAGTCAGTTGTAGTCAAGTACTTTTCCGACGGACACAAGGTAGCCGATACGGGCTGATCTGATGGAAGGGTTCTAACTAGCATCATTTTGGTTGCAAGTGAGAGACGCCTACTACTGAGCCACTGCGTCTACTGTTTCTTCTTTCGACATACATGGTAGAAAGTTATAATGATGAAATTATGCGAATCATTATACAGCAAAAATCAACATATTAGGAACATAAAATTTCGCAAGTAATAAACATGCGATGCTATAATGTTGCAAAAACAACGGTTTTTCTGTTTTGTTTGTTTGTCTTGTCTATGTTTTGTATTTGCCTTTGAAAAAGACTCATTAAGAGTCGAAAGCGCTGAGGCTAGTTACTAGTTTTGCACTGTTCGTAGTGAGTTTATTGCATTTATCTTAATCAATCCCTGACAAACGTGATCCCTTTCTGGATCCAGTGCACTTGAAAGGACTGTTATTCGCCATATGATTTGTATTCTTTATAATATATATATATATATATATATCGCGACAAAATATTTCAGCGATTTATTGGTATCTTCTCGCCAATAAAATTTCAGAAAGGACTGAATGTTTTGCTCATTCGTTTATGTGTTCGCTCGTTCGATTGTATGTTCATTATGCCCATATTTCGCCTTTACTCAGTGAAAGTAAGTTGTTATGTGATTTCGACATAATGAAAGTTACTCAGCTATATCCAAACAGATCACTGCGACTTAGTTTTAAAACTTGAGAAACTTTTGTATTCTCGGCATCAGTATATGTTTAATACACCCTCAGTATCTTAGACCTTACCTAACTTACAATTATAAAAATTACCATGTGGAGGCATGTCAGGGTGATTAATCATATCATTCAAAAACTAGGTCACTGTTGTCAGTTTTCACTCTTGCGTGACTATTATTTTTTCAGCGGTTTGTTTGCTAAATTTTGGGCCATCTTAAACTCATAAAGGCTGATATGCATCTTAAGGAGAGTAACTCAACCGTACCGAAATTGGTCACTGTGGCATAATTTTCAGCTTTATTTGACATTTTATTATTTTAATTATTCAGTCGTTATTGGCTCAGTATCTTGGACCCTTTTCACATTCAGTCATAAAATTGTTACTTTTGGTGCATCTCAAGAACAGTTATTCAGCCATACTAAATATAGGTCAAGATGACCTAATTTCCATGGTGGATCGACTTTGCGTATATTCCTCAATAGCAGTCGATATATTGTCGATTGCTCCAAATGTGCTTCTGTTGGCGAGATTTATGTTTACGAGCCAAACCCTTCGTTGACACTGCGGCTAATAAAAATTACAATATATTGGTAACGCTGCTGTAGTTTGAAATACAAGCTAATTCTTTTCTTTTTTTTAACAAAACAAAATTTGTGAGTGTGATTATTTACATAGTATGCAACACATATCCCTTGTCTGAAATCCAAACGTGCACATTTATATGCTAAGCACGAAATGCATCTATGTCTCTAATCACTTCTGAGGGAAAGTTAATTAGGTAATACTAAACAGGAATAGAAAAACGGAAAACGGCCTTTATGTTAACGAGAAGCCAATGGGTGTTTCTATAAACTTCAAAATGAATTGTTCACATAAATTTTATTTTTATTTGATCTTTCAGTTTCTGCATAGTCAGTATCAGTCCGTATCAAGGAATGACGCAGCTAAAATAAAACTAACATGAATCACAAGGGTAACATGTCTGGACATGTTAGCTAGTATATCAGTTAGTAGCTAAGTGTAGTATTTGGTCAGAAACTATGAAAATTTAAAATTTAATGCAGTACGGATATAAATAAGGTATAAAAAGTCTTCAAAATCATCCGTTCTAATCAGATTAATGACTTCATAATTTTATGATACACCGTGTTTTGTTAGGTAGAATAGGGTTAAATTCAGAGGTGATATAATTACAGTTCATTGGATATATAGCCTACTTTGTCAGAAAAGAAAAAGAATGGATTACACTATCACTCATTGGTCTCAATTACAGGGTGTTGATTGAAATAAAATACCTTTTTTTCTTTAATGTGTTTTTTATGAGGTCATTGAATTCCAGTGTTCTCGTGCTTACAATGGTTCATCAGAGTGGGGGAGTTGACTTGGATTTTCTAGGTCAACCCATAGTGTTTGATGATCGTCGAATAAGGAAACTGTCCTTTAATTTGTTTGCTTTTGCGGCCGGGGTTGGGGTTGGGTGGGATTTTACATTAAAAAAACACAATGGAGGTCTCACAAAACTTGGATATATAATTAGGTTGATCTGATTTGTAGAAGAAAAAAAAAAACAAACATTTACACTACTTACAGTATACCTCATTTAATTTAAAACAAACAACAAAGCAATAAAAAACTAAAAACAAAAACCACAAAAATTAGCTTGTGAGAAAGAAAAACAATATCTTGTTCGGAAAGAAAAAACCATCCTCCCCTCCCCCGCAAAATGAAATGGGTTGCGCTTTGATTAAATATTAAGACCAATACCCATGTATATCTTTTACATTCCTTGGATAATTTTTGATGCTTAATCATGACTGCTATCGCGCTCGGTCTAAATTTACAAAATTTTGTAAATACCGTCAACCGGTCAATAGCAGCCACCCACGGGGAATGTCCAAACTGACATTTGAACACAGGTGACCTCTGAATGCAGGTTCACCTTTAATATTTGGTTCTCGGTAAATATGCAACAAACACAATTCCTTCTTTTTCTTCTTCTTCTTTTTCCTTAGAGCTCCCGTGGCCTAGTGGTCATAGCGTCCGCCTCGGATGCGGGAGGTCGCGAGTTCGAATCCCAGCCGAGTCATACCAAAAACTTACAAATATGGTATTAACAGCTGCCTCTCTAGGCGCTCAGCATTAAGAGGTTAGTGTTAGGACTGTTCAGCACTGGGGCATCATGCCACAGACATGTAGCATCATGTCCTACCCAGTCACATTATTCTGACATCAGGCCGACCAGTCCTAACACTAACCTCTTAATGCTGAGCGCCTAGCGAGGCAGCTGTTAGTACCACTTTTATAAGTCTTCGGTATGATTCGGCCGGGGTTCGAACCCGCTACCTCCCGCATCCGAGGCGGACGCTCTAAACACTAGGCCACCAGAGCGGTCCACTTGGTTTGTAGAAAATAAAGAGATAGCCCATTCCGTTATATTACTGACATGTCACTTGGGCAATCAGTGCGTCATCAGCATTTTCCATCGCATGCTAGAAATTCCCCTTCAAATAACTGCCATTTTCAACTGCTGTGAAGTCCATTGTTGTTATTACGTTACAACAATTGCATGACGTCACAATGAATCTTCTACACGTCATCATCTACGGCAACGTAAAGAATAGTTTCAGTCGACATGACGAAAATGGCGTAGCGATGTTGCATGGTTTGAAGACTTGCGATGCATTTTAAGGCGAAACACTCTTCCCCATTCACAGCCTCTACGTCAGTCTTACCAAACATATCTTGAATATCTGCCATTAGTTGCCGTTCGGACAAGCATGAATATTCATGAGACAAGGATTGACCGAGAAGTTGCGAATGCCTCGAACTATTTTTTTTCATTCGGAACCTCTTGGTGAATGTACGGTCGATCAAATCGTAGATGTAGCCGAAGTGGTCCAAATATATCGCAGCTTCTTTTTTTTGTGAAGAAATTTAAGCGAACAAAATTTATGATTTTTCAGTAAATTATTGCTCCGACATACATAAGAGGCATATTTTTGTCTCTCAGAAATAGTCGGCGTGGTCCGAATGCACTTTTTACAATCTCGTATTTGCACGATTTTTTTCTTCTTGAAATCTTGCAGAATCTGGCACTATATTCCTTGAAAAAATGTGTTCTAACAGACAATGTTGCATGAAATAGTTACTGTAGAGTTAGTGTACTATCTGTTTTTGAATTCAAAAGAGAAACATAATGATTAAACATGTTTGAGATGTTAAGACTTTCTGTCTCAAAACATATACTTATTTAATGAACATTGCAACTCGCCTTTGCAGACATTTCATACTTTTAAAATGCTTGAGCTGTGTTTTTGGTTTTTACTTGCAATAATTACAGTCCACTTATCGGACTAAAGTGAGTATGAAATTGTTTGTTTTTAATATTGTAAACAATATATTGGAAGCATTTACTATGATTTTGATCGCTTAGCTATTATTAAGCAGTTGTTGTTGTTGTTGTTGTAGGGCTTAACGCCAATTTTCAGCACACGATAGGCTATACATGGCGGCCAGTATTATTGGTGGAGGAAGAACCCGGGAAAACCCCGGAAAGAACCACCGACCCACGTAAAGCTACTGGCAAGCTTTCTCACATATCTACATTGGCCGAATCCGAGACTCGAACCTACGCAGACAAGGGTGAGATGGCAGTGATCCGTAACGGACAGCGCTTTAGACCACTTGGCCACTCGGGGCCCCATTTTTTAAGCAGTAAAGACTGATAGAAATTAATAAATATGTCATTTGGATAAATTAAAGCAAATTGGAGGGGGGTGGGTAAAATTAGTCCTCCATTACTAGCTAATACAGTTAGTAGATAGAAAACAAAAGTTTTAAGTGTCTCCCCCCCCCCCGTAAGGGGGTGGTGGTGGTGGGGCTACAAAAATATTGATTTCTCTGTGCATTTACCCCAACAAAACAATTTCCAAAGAATATTGTGGTTGTTTCAAAATTGTTAAACCAACAATGGAGAGAAGTTCCACTGACAAATCTGTTTGAGTAAGGTGACTATAAGGTAGGTTTGCACATAAATTCTATTTTGTATAGGTGGCGCTCTACAGTTTCGTACTATGCATCGGTTTAGAATTTTAAAGAAAAAGAATTTCCCCGGGTTTCCTCACTGGTTATACTGGCTATTTAAAAAAAAGACCTAGTATATCTTAGGTATTGTTCAAAGAACCTTTAATTCCCTTTATTTTGGTGTATGATTGATGGGTGTAATATGGGTTATAGAGTATACAGCTTGGTCTTACTCCAGATGTGCATCTTTCAAAAAAGTGCTAGCTCCACTTGGTCATTTTCACTTCCTGAACTTCAGAGGCAAATTGTAAATAAAAGAGCTGATAACGTTTTTTACATTTTATATATTTGGTAATTCATTCATTGCACTTTCAGAAGCTGGTATTGTCTAGTCTGGCAAAATTCATTTTCCCTGTTTTAATAGCTGCTAAGGATAGTGTGTACTTTAGACAAATTCAGGCTGATTTTTGGAGCACAAGGGAGCAGTCATTTTAGTTAGCAGTGTGCTAAGATCATTTACAATTTCCAAAAGTACAATATCCAAAGAAATGTCAGCCACATTACATCAAAGCCTCATAGAGGTATGCCAACATTCTCTCCACTGTGCATGTTTTAAATGCAAACAACTTCACCTTACATATGTCACTCTCTCAAAAGTACATAATAACTGGTGAGCACATAGGTATTATTATTGTATGATTTAATTTTGATTGTATGGCTGAAATATTTAAGTCGCAAGCATCAAAACAGTCCTTTTGAATAATTCTCCTGTATTTCCCCCCTCAGAACAGTATTTATTAGTGTCAGAGTCTCAAGCAGGTATAGCCCCCCCCCCACCGTATTGATAAAAAGTTAGCTATTTTAAAAATGTGTATTCCTTTTTGTCAACATAGCAACCAGTGTTATTCTGAAAGACAGGAACATGAAACTAGCCATAATTATTTCTGAGATGTCAACAATAAATTTTACAGTTTGAAAAGGGATGGAACAGGTGAGGTTCATAAAGGTCAAAGGTCAAAGGGTAAAATATTAGCTTATTGTTTAATATGGAAGAAAGCAAATTTGCTTTGTCATCATTTACTTTTAATTTCATTGCAAATAAAGGAAAAGAAATATTTTCAATATATATTTCTTTTACTTAATGCAACAGTTTTAAATTTAAATTGACTTTATTCCTATATTCTAAGATTTCTAATTTCCCCATAATTAAGGTCACTACTCACACAAATATGCCTCATGGCAAATTATATAAGCAAGAGCAAAATAAGCATAATTAGCTTATTTTTCATGCATAAAATCAATGTTAAGGTACCATTTTATTCAGAACATCATACATAATAATATGAAAATAAGCAAAATAACTGCATAAATGTTTATATTAGTTTTAAGGTGGCGCTCTACAGTTTCGTATTTTGTACAGAGTTAGAATTTTAAAGAAAGAGAATTCCCCTGGGTTTCCTCATAGTTATACTGGTTAATTAAAAAGACCTTGTATATCTTAGGTATTGTTCAAAGAACCTTTAATTCCCTTTATTTTGGTGTAGGATTGATGGATGTAATATGGGTTATAGAGTATACAGCTTGGCCTTACTCCAGATGTGCACCTTTCAAAAAAGTGCTAGCTCCACTTGGTCATTTTCACTTCCTGAACTTAGAGGTAAATTGTAAATAAAAGAGCTGATAACGTTTTTTTTTTTACATTTTATATATTTGGTAATTCATTCATTGCACTTTCAGAAGCTGGTATTGTCTAGTCTGGCAAAATTCATTTTCCCTATTTTAATAGCTGCTAAGGATAGTGTACTTTAGACAAATTCAGGCTGATTTTGGAGCACAAGGGAGCAGTCATTTTAGTTAGCAGTGTGCTAAGATCATTTACAATTTCCAAAAGTACAATATCCAAAGAAATGTCAGCCACATTACATCAAAGTAGCATAGAGGTATGCCAACATTCTCTCCATTGTGCATATTTTAAATGCAAACAACTTCACCTTACATACGTCACTCTTTCAAAAGTACATAATAATTTGTGAGCGCCCCCATATTGTGTGCTTGACCTTTGTGATAGAGGGTACAGTTTTGGCCTACCTGATTTTTGTCATTATTTAAAAGATGTCATTCTGTTGTGTTTAGGTCAAGTTAGATTAGTATATATAGGATGAGGTAAGTTTCAATCTGTGGACTCATTTACTGTTGTGTTCAGCTAAAATTCGAGACGTCTTTTTATTTAAATTACTCATTGGTATTACAAGTATTCGTTGACATTTGGGACTAAACACTACTTTGAAATTTTTGTGAATTTATTCAGAGACATTTGCGATTATATGACTGTGATACGTCAAGACTATGGTAAATCGGCATATTCATTGTTTTAATTAAATCGTAACAGTTAGGATTATTTGGAATTTAATTCACAATGTTGTATGTTCCTCTTTAATTTTAGCTTTGTAACTTATTCTTAGGAGGGGCCCCGAGTGGCCGAGTGGTCTAAAGCGCTCTCCGTTACGGATCACTGCCATCTCACCTCTGTCTGCGTGGGTTCGAGTCTAGGATTCGGCGAATGTGGATATGTGAGAAAGCTTGCCAGTAGCTTCTCGTGGGTCGGTGGTTCTTTCCGGGGATTTCCGGTTTCTTCCTCCACCATTAATACTGGCCGCCATGTATAGCCTATCGTGTGCTGAAAAATGGCGTTAAGCCCCACAACAACAACAACAACAACTTATTCTTAGGTGGCCTAAGTGGTTAAAGCGTCCACCTCGAACTCTAGCTGAGTCATACCAAAGACTTATATAAATGGGACTTGCAGCTGTCTCGCTTCGCGCTCAGCGTTAAGAGGTTAGTGTTTAGACTGGTCGGCCTGGTGTCAGGATAATGTGACTGGGTGGGACATGATGTAACTTGTCTGCGGCATGATGCCTCAATGCTAGACATCACTATAAACTGTCACACTGAAGACATTGTAGCGATATGACTATTAATCCTACTTTAAAAATCTAAATCACACACACACACACACACTTCGAGAAATAAATAATTTGTTAATTTTAATGAACTTGTTGGTTTCACCACTGTCTGTTGCTTGGCCAGTATCACAGAGTGGTAACATTTCATACGTATTGTTACCTAAACGGTACCTTTCTTGGGAAAACAGACTTTATTTTACGGTCGATACGCTCGAGTGACCGCTTCGTGCAGTAAGGAACCACTGCAAGGTTAGGCAACTCATGGCCGTTGATTACAAGAAGAAAAAAACAAAAAACAGGTGACAGTTAAAATACACGATTTTTTACAGCGGTAATCTCACTGGGAGAAAGCGGAATGGCTGTTGAGACCAGGTGACCGTTATCTAAAGGTGACCGTTTTGACTGTAAACAATTCTTTACATTGCATGCAGTTCGGTATTTGTATGCTCCTACTGCAATAACAGAAGGGGGGGGGGGGCGTATTGTTTAGCTGCTGTCTCAGCCTCCTCACATCCTCAGCCTTGTCAGTCAGCTCTCTAATTCGTCGCAGCACAAGACTCATATTAGCACACGCTGTCGTGGAGATAATCAGGTGACCTAATTAGACTGAGCCAATCACATGACTTTCGTTTCTTGTCGTGGGGTGGGGTTGGGGTGTTGTTGTTATATTGTAAACATATTTGAACTCGTGGGGGCTTAAAGTTTTTTTTTTTTTCCATTGGCACGATAAGCTAAAACTACTTGAGGTAAACTAGTTAATTAAAGTAGATCGATGGCCTGATTGTAAAAACGACAGTTCGGTACAACTTTCAAACTTATGCAGTGAAAACAAAACTTTTACTTCAAATTCTTGACTCTTTTGTCATTTTTTTGAGACCACAGACAACATAAACTGCGCAGTTCCTTAAGCCAAGTAAAGTGAGTGATGATTAACCTTTCAAAGTTCCATACACAGCAATATTAAATGTACAGTGGGACCATTCATAGTAATATTAAATGTACAGTTGTACCATTCACAGCAATATTAACTGTACAGTTGTACCATTCACAGCAATATTAAATGTACAGTTGTACATACGCAATAATATTAAATGAACAGTTGGTTGTACCATACACAGTAATATTAAATGTACAGTTGAACAATACACAATGTTAAATGTACAGTTGAACAATACACAATGTTAAATGTACAGTTGTACCATACACAATATTAAATGTACAGTTGTACCATACGCAATAATATTAAATGTACAGTTCATATATAGTCTTTTTTTTTACTTAGCAGTTCTTTTGTCCCTGTAATATAGATATGAAAAGGAAACATGTGACCAAAAAGCACAGTGACTACTACTGTTGAATTCCACATCTATTTTGTCATCCACTACCTCGTTAGACGCCTTTAGACAGGATGCCATAAATCCTTTTTGTTCATTATTTTCGGTTGGATAATTATCTTTAAAACAGAGAACAGATCCATCTTTTGTTGATGATGGGAATTCCATGTTTAAAGGAATGAAAAATATAATCTCGAAAACCGACTGACAGGTTACTGTTGCTCTCGACCTGCGAGATGAAATCTTTCTGCCTGCCCCGAGTGTGTTGATTGTATGTTGATTGTTCTTTTAAGGAACCGACGGTTTAATCTTCTACGTTTGTTGGGGGTGGGGAAGGGACGAAGCTGGAATTGTTCCAACCGGGACATTTTTTAAACTGTTATTTAAGATAATATTTTTTTCTGCAGCTACTATGTTGGATACAATCAACTCTTTCTTTCTACAGTGAGTAATTTTGCAAGATATTCGGGTGTGGGAAAATATATAATTAAAACAAAAGAGAGATCTCTCCTCTCCCCAGCAAAAATAAATTGTCTTTCCCAAAGTAATGCCGTAGCGCTTGCATCAGGTATGTTGGAATAGACCTGTTGGTTAAAATGTACATTTAAGCTTAATATAAGATCATGTCCATATGTCCTAAAAACTCACTCGTCTCAAAATCTGGCCTGATAATATTTCGACTAATCCTAGAGAAGGATCTATTCCTCAAAGAATGAATACAAGTATATAATGGAGGGCTGGCTTCAAACAGTACAGAAACTTCAAGAGATGTTTTTAAGAACCTGGGTTAAAATCGAAACCTTCATGTTTTGAAGATATATATATATATATGTGTGTGTGTGTGTGTGTGTAAGAGAAACTATTTGGAAGCTCAGACTTGTGAACTTCTGCATTTAGCTCTGCCGCTAATGATCACATTAATGAATAATAATAATAATAATAATAATAATAATAATAATTTGAAAATTACTTATATCAGTCCCAGCTTTTCGCCGGACTCGTGACCAGGTTCGGGTTTAAATCTTAATCAGACCAAGAACCAGTCAGCTACCGTGTGGTGTCTCGGGGAAAGACACGTTACTTCCAATTGTCTTGGAAGAATATAGCTTGAATGTGTTGATGTGCTGTTAAACACAGATCAGTTAATTTATATTGCAATGGATCAGTATCTGATTGTCTGTCTGTCTGCTATTATACTTGACCCTCCTACAACCTTGAGTGCAAAACGTACACCAAAACTGATGGCAATCCTGCTCCGTAGTTACAAGATATGACAAGTAATCATTTTCGTCTTTGCTTCCAAGGTTTTAGGAAAGGAACACATGGGTAGTGATGGGGGAGATAATGATGAGAACTGAAATAATTTTTCGTTCAGACCCACTCAGTCCATTTAAAATGAACGCTTGGCATCAAAAGACATTAATGGCACTGTAAAGTATGCTTCGTCATGTGAAAAATGGGTTTAATTTAGACTGAGACGCCATTCATTTTGTCTGGCTCATGTTTTGTGTAATCAACTGCTGAACATTTCTATTTCTTTTTAAAAATCTTTTTTGCTGAGTAGGTTGAGACTTTCTGCGGTAGATTGAAACGTGGTTAGTTTGTAGAAACGTTTATTGTTTATATAAATGTCATTTTATACGTCGTTCGTAATTGATAGTACAACAGGTGTTCTCAGGGATTATACCTATGTGTAACTGATCAGCCTACATGTATGAAGCATACGTAAGGTAAAGACATGCTACAATAAACTATGGTGAATGCAGGTACAATTTGAAGCAAACTGTACCGAAGGAACGTAATTATATTTAAATACGATACCGTTAAAACCTGTCATATTGCTCACAAACGGTGGAATACGTTTAAATTAATTCAGTTTGTGTTCTCTACATACATTAGTTGAAGGTATATATGCACTATCAACTTCGTACGGGATAATGCCATGTTCCAGCTTCTGATATAGGGAACGGGGAAGCCTTAGATTTTACTCATGATACTGAAATTAAGTTGATAACATATGCTCCGGTGGTCAAAGTGGTTAGATCGTACGCCTCGGATACGGGAGGTGGTGGGTTCGAACCCCGGCCGAGTCATACCAAAGACTTGTAACAATGGTACTAGCAGCTGCCTCGCTTGGCGCTCAGCATTAAGAGGATAATGTTCGGACTGGTCGGCTTGGTGTCAAGATAATGTGACTGGGTGGGACATCATGCTACATGTCTACGGCATGATGCCCCAGTGCTAGACTGTCACAGACATCGTAGCAATATGACTGAAAAATTGTTAAAGCTACGTTAAAAATCCAAAACACACACACACACACACACACACACACACACACACTATCACACACTATGCCGTTCATTTGTTATATTTTTCCAATTTATATTTAGAAGCCCTTTAATAAACGACGACTTCTGAAAAAGAAGCTCAAATGAATTTTACCAAGTTTGACAGAAAGTATGCTTGCATGAAAGGATTTCAAATTTTTAGAAATTGCAGATCCGTCACCAGATACGCTCGACGTTACGAAAATAGAAACACCCTTGGACTACTTCTAAAAAACATGTTCATCAGTATTTGACCACAAGGATGTGGGTTCCAATCCTGGCATCGGATGAGCCCAGATACGATACGATTGTGTTTCCTTGTGCAAAGTGTTTTACTCTGGTTGCCTCGGCGCTAAATAACATGTGTAACTGTGCCATATAATACCAGCACCCAAAGCTGACCAAAAGCAACCTCGCATGAAAGGTTTTCTAGTTTCTCCGAATGATGACGATTCCGCATTAAGTATGGCCACCGTCAATAAAAGTATAAAAGTTAAAATGACATTTTCAAAAATTGATAAATATAATTTGACCAATTTGACTGCAAGGACCTGGCGTAAAGGCCTTTAAAATTTATATCACGGATGCAAATCTGCCATCCAGTATGGCCACCGAAACTAACAATAAAATAAGTAACTAAAACATGCTTTTAAAAAAACCCAACAAAACCCCCAGTTAACAGAATTTGACAAAATTTGACAGAAAGCATCATGGAATGATGCAGATGACACTGATCCGCTACTAAATTATGGCCGTCGTTACTATGAAACATTTAAATGGCTGTATCTACCCCAACTCCTTTAAAATATAAACTACAAAAAAATTAGTATAATTTGACCAACTTCGACGGAAAGCATCCCGTTGAGCCTTTGAGTTTTCTACAAATGGTGCTGATATGCAATCAAACATGAAGACACATACAATGTAGAGATTCTGAAAATTTTTTATTCTTTACAAATGCATTTAACGCATTTGCAGCAATTTCCACAGAAAACATCCTACTGACCCAGATTCTTGTCCAACTGCTCTTGCATTTGACTAATAGGCAGATGTCAGCCAGACGATCTCGTACCCAGATGGGCTTCGTTTTTTAATTTATTATCTGCACACTTTGGCATTTTATAACTTGAAGGTGAATGTGATGAACTGGATTGTATGTTCATTTTCCCTAATAGAACGGAATGGTGGTGGGTGGGGTGTGTAATTAAATCAGTTTATGAGTATTTATATCTGCTTATTATTTGTAGGTCAGTTGTCTAGGTCAAACCCTGAGAGTTTTAATTATAGTAGTGTTCCTAATGGGAGTCCCTCATCTTCGCAAAGTGAATAGTAAATATAACCTGGAAGTATAAGACAGTGAATTAATATAAATAAGAACAACTGCAGCTGCTGCTGCTACTACTACTAACAGATTTCGATTTTAAGCAGATTGCAAAGCCACCATCACTAATTCCCAGATGATAATGAAGAAACTGTCTCATGCAACACAAATTTCAAGTGACTACCGTTATGTATATCAATAGTGTGTCTTTAACTTTTAATCCATGACTGTAGATTTCTACGAGCTATAAATAGGTTGTTGACAAGATTTAAACCCAGTCTTAATAATGAACCTGTTTACAAGTTTGGGGTAATTTCCCATTGGATGTATAAGTCAGGTGGGTTGTGTTGCGATGTGGGTAATATATTGTGAAATGTGTCATGCGGGATGTATTGCGACATAGACGAAGAAGTGGACAATTAATTATTCCTATTTCCTATGTTCTTGTTTTAAAATAGGCCTGCAGATATGTTTAATGTTGTGTTTAGATATAATTTGAGATGGATCATTTGTTAGTATTATTCATTGGAATTACAAAATGCTTATCGATTTTGGACTAAAATATTATTCTGGGATTATTGTGAATTCATTCCAAAGACACTGCCATTGTGACGAATCAAGACTGTTGGCAGTTCAACACATTTAATTTTAATGGTAAATCAGCACGTTCGAGGCATGGAATTCATTAGGAACACTCTAATCTTTTGGACTTGTAATAAAACTTTTTCTGATTACTTTGGATTGAATTTAAAATACTGTAAGTTCCTCTTAAATTTTCATTGCAAACTTAGAGAATTAAATTATTTAAGTTTTAAACAAATTGTTAGTTTTGCTTCTTTCTGTTACTTAGTTTAAGACCATAGAGTCGTAACACCATGCTAGGGTTCTAGCAATAAACATACTTCACTGTGGATGAGTTAACTTTTGTGTTTGATCAAAAAAATGTAATAAAGGTTTCACGGGATTGGTTATGTTATTTTTTCTAGTGTGTTGTTTTTCAGTTGTTACCATATACATAAAATCATGAATTTAGTGATTAATTTGCTATTTATTGCATGGAAGAATCAACACAGCACAGTGATTGATCTAAAGGAAATAAACTGTACATTATACAATGTTAAAAAAAGGTGAGATAAGTGATACTTGACTGACATCTGTAAATGCAACTAACCTAGTCATCAAACCTGAAATTCAGAGCGAAATTGTAAAATGTCCATTATACAGACTTGTACTCAACGTGTCAAGAACTTATAAAAATGGTACTAACAGCTGCCTCACGTGGCGCTCAGCATTAAGAGGTTCGCGTTAGGACTGGTCGGCTTGGTGTCAGGATAATATGACTAGGTAGGACATCATGCTACATGTTTGCGGCATGATGCTCCTGTGCTGGACATCACTATAAACTGCCACACTGCAGATATCGTAGCGATATGACTGAAATTTTTTAAACACACACACACACACACACACACACACCCTGCAAGCAATCTAGTGTATATTTCTCGTGTGTGTGTGTGTGTGTGCGCACACACACACACACCTGGATTCTGAACTACCCAGAAATACTGAAAAACTGTTACGTTAAAAATCCAGATCACAGTTAATGTCATGAACGTTATGATATATAGTGTTCCTGATTCGTTGTGATATTACCTTCATTATTTTCATTACAACCATTATTTTTTTTTTATAAATAAAAGGCCACTATTGTGGATACACACTATAGTAGGTATGCTATCAGATATTCGGTCCAGTATGGAGTGCAAGTTCAAGCTGTTTAGAGATAAGGCGCGTGACCTATAACCTGAAAGAGAAACCTTTTTTAGACGTATTGGGGTCAGCTACAGAATTTGATGTTTTATGTGGAAATGGTGGATCTGTCTTGTGATTAAATAGTGGAGTTTTGAGGCTTTATTTTAATGAGTTGGGACTGCTGTCACGTAAATAGTCCTAATTTCACCTAATTAGGATACAAGTCAACTCCCCTTTGCCCTTACCCCTATTTATCACAAATTCCTAAGTTTCTTAAATACAGATTAAGCGCACTGTAACCTCTTAAATTATCAGGGTTGTGAACTAGTTTTCAGTTGACACTTTTCATTTAGAAAGCTCTACGGGCACTGATAAATCAAAATGTGTACAAAAGTACAGCAACACTACAAAGTATTATTCCTGGTAAATAAACGGACGCTAATCCTTTCTAAATATGCGATAATATCCAAATACAAGTATCACCAGCATGAAATCGTTCCGTTTTGAAGCCGAGTTTGCTTTAAAAAGTAATTGCAAAGATATAAACAATATTTTTGATTACACTAGGAAGCTGTCTAAAACTTTGCTCCCCGTTATTTCAAAATGGACAAATACCACTGGAACTGACAGTACCAAGGAGAATTTTTGAAGACAGAAGCATTCCATTCTGAAGTGTACACTTAACCCTAAGTCATCCATGTGTAAGTGTTATCTAGGGGTGCACAAGTAACCCTGACTCAGGGGCGCCTGCAGAATTATTTTCCACATGTAGCGAGCAACTGTTAAGTTTTGCGGATGTAGGCCAAAACATGTTTAGAGGTGAAATCGGGAGGGTGTGTGTGTGTGGGGTGGAGGTGGGGGTGGGGGTGGGTGGGTGGGTGGAATTGTGGGGGCACTCATGCCCCTGACCTCATTCACACCAAGATATTGGATGTGGGTTCATACGTAAACCTAACGTAGTCCATACTCAAATTATTTATTAAATATTATCTACCGTTATAGATTTATCTCTTTTATCAAAGCTTCATATTTCAATGCTAAGCATGAATATCCATGTGATCAATTTTATTACATTGTCATGTTTTCTCCGTTTTTTTAAAGTGTAAACCTATATACCAACAGTCACAGATTTATCATTTTGCCGCCCTGATTTATCATTTTGCCGCCCTTACGCACGGTTACAGTTGCCACCCCACTCCCCCCCCCGCCCAAAACAGAACCTAAAACCAGAGACTTAAAGACCTTGATGCCTTCAATTATTAGCAAAATTACTATACAAAATAAATATTTTTTAAAACAAAGTCGCCATCCTCTGAATTTTGCCGCATTAGGCAACTGCCTTGTGACTGCCTAATGGGGAAACCACCACTGCATGCCAGTGTAATTTTAAATGAATTCAAATACAATTCATTGATATGATTATCATCACATACATGTAATGCAATCTTAGTTTTTCACACAGTATATATGCAGCTCCGTTATGCATATATATAATGCAGTCTTGGTTTTTCACATAGTATATATATGCAGCTCCGTTATGCATACATATAATTTTGGACGTAAATGGTCGAATGGCCGCACACGTCTCAAATTTAAGATCATCATCATACATATAACGCAGTCTTTGTTGTCCACACAGTATATATGCAGCTCCGTTATGCATACAATGGATGCAATTGATATAAGTACAGAATGCATTAATATCACTTCCATATAGAACGACTTCAATGCTAAAGAACAAGGCATATTCTGAAGGACAAACTGGCTAAATGAGCTGGTGCACAGCAAAGAGCTGTTGCGTTGCAATACAAGAACCATGCATGTTATTGACTAAAGTTTTATCTGTACATTTTTCTGATGTATCAATAGGGCAGTGATCTCCAAATCCTCTCTGGTCACCAATACCTGCATGACCATCAAATCTCTCCAGTCACCATAGTCATAATTACAAGGGAACGTATTGTTAGTTTTACTGGTCATATACCAGAATCTTGTTATTGCTATTCCTCCTCAACAGAAAGTCATATCAACATCTGATTTTCACCAGAAGATTTCTTATGGCGTCTAGTTGGTCTTAATGAAACGTTTGCTAGTCTGATGTCCAATATGACTGTCACAGTCGCCTTCTTGAAAACCTTATTATTGCTACTCCTTCTGAATGGATTCACTTAAAGGCTTCTTATGGCATCTAGTTGGTCCTAAATGTAAATGGAGCTGATCTAATATCCAATACGGCTACCACGGTGTCCATTTTGAAAATCCTTTTATTCTTCCTCCTCCTGAACAGAAGTCATATTGACATGGGGTTTTCACCAGAAGACTTCGTATGATGTCTTGCTGCACCTAAATGAAAATTGTGCCGATCTGACATTTAATATTGCTTTCACTTTAGACATCTTGAAAATTTTTTTATTTCTAATCCTCCGGAATCAAAAGTAGTATTGCTATGGAGTTTTCACCAGAAGACTTCTTATGATGTATAGTTGCTCTTAAATGAAAATGGTCTTGATTTGATGTCCAATAAAGTCACCACAGAGGCCATCTTGAAAATATTGTAATCATTACACCTTCTGAATGGATGGTCATATCAGCATGGTTTTGTTTTCACTAAACAAATTTTTATGATGTCTGGTTGGTCCTAATGGTGCCATTCATATATTCAATACTGCGTCCACAGCGACCATCTAGAAAATCTTGTTATGACTATTTCTCCTAAATGAACGGCTATATAAGAAAGGGGATTTTCGCTGAAAGACTTTGTATGATGTCTGGTTGGTCAAAGAAAATGGTACCACTCTTACTTCTTATATGATTACCACAATAGCCATCTTGAACACTTTATCATTACTTCTTTTAGATGGCTGGTCATTGTGACATTGTGCTTTCACTAAAGATTTCTTATGATGTTTAGAAATGCTGCCAGTCTGGTATTGAATATGGCCACCATGAGATCCATCCTGAAAATTTTGATATTTGTATGCCTCCAAAATGGAAAGTCATAAAAATATGAACTTTCCTCCAGACGACTTCTTGCCATATCTTGTTGTCCTAAATGCAATGGTGCCAAGTTGACATCACATATGTACACCAGAGGAACTAATTTGAAAATCTTGTTGTTGTTGAAGAATATCAAAGCTGGTTTCAACACTCCACAGTTAAAAAAAAAAAGTCAAATGGTTTTATCTTGAATTGAAATAAATTCTTTTCAGCCAGTAGAGCATCAATCACATCAAGGGACTCTTGTTTTATAAATTGCGAAATCACAGTGTTAAGGGCATCGCCTTTGCTGTGAAACTCCCATAAAATAAGCTGTTAAGCTCTAATTTAATTCAGTGACACACACTGGATATTGCAATTTTGATGGTATGAAATAGGGTCTTATCTTAACTGTACATTTTTGTACACTTGTGGCAATATATCACCCTGGACAAAAAAGTCAGCAAAACCACCTTTTACTCATGTGTCACAAATAAATGTGACCCACTAAACATCGCAGTTTTATTAATGATCATTTATTTTTTTAATTTTGCAGAAGGGCATATTCAAAGCAAGAGCAACTTTGATAAGTTGAAAAGGACTTGGTAAATTGATAATATAAATAATAAGATTTTTCACATTAATTGGAAAACATGAAATAAAGTCCATATGACTCATCTAGAAGTTGAAGCATGTAGTTCATACATCAGCCACCATATTAAAGCATGGCTTCCGACTGAAGTAAAGTTCTGGTTGTATGGCCTGATGAGGATACACTTTTAACTCAATCCCCATCCCATTTTTAAAAAAAAGTGTTTTGCTGCATAAACATACAGGAATTCAGTTGCATGATCAAGTCTTTTCCATGTAATATTATAATTGCGAATTCATTATTAACATATAAATTTACTGCATGCAAACTATTTATTATCTGTTTCAGTCCAAAGCACAAACATTCCACTCCCCAACAAAACAAAACCCAAAACCCCCACAAGAATCCTGTTTTGCATTGCATCAGTGATCAAACATAAATCACCACATACAATTACATGGGTGGATGCTTTTGTACGATTTATCTTAGTTGATAATCCCAGATTGTACACTTAGACAAAGAAGGGAGGTATATATTACACGGAATACATTTTGCCTTGTCATTACCTAACCTATGTGTCAAATGTCACCGTTGTATCCTGGATCTTAGCTTAGTTTCATGTGTATCTTTTTCACAAATTGATGGAAAGGGAAGCTATACATCAGCTTGGCTTGAAAAGGTCAATTCTTTTGATGTCAATGTGTTTTTGAATTTTACAGTGTTTCTGCAAAGCCTAAACAACATGGATATAAATAATAAATACAATGATTGCTATAGATGCCAGTCAGGCTATTTTGGGCTATTGTTATAATTTTTGAGTCTATTTGTACAAAAAGATATAATAAATTTAAAAATGCAGGTATTTTACCTTCGTTAACATTTTTTTACTGTGGCAGTCCATATCTATTTTTGCCAGTCTGTATGAATGACAGTCAACCATCCATCAATATCTGTCTGTCTTTTCACACATGTAATTTTCTCTCCAATGGTGGATCCACAATCTTGTCCTTTGGGATTCAGTTTTGATAAATGGTGGTTCCTTATGCTAGAAATGGATTACATGAAAATGGGAAGTTCAGTTAAACACCTACAAACCCAGTCTACTTCTCTCGATATATCTGGCAGACACTCTGTCTAGTTGACATTTCAATTTTTTGATCTGTTTATCTGCTTGTCTTGTTACTTGTCTGTCTTTTCATTTATTTATTTATTTATTTATTTTTTTTGTTTTTGTTTTTTTGTTTTTTTTTAAACATCCCATCTGTTTTTCTGATTTCTTTTGTTTGTCAGTAAGTCTTTCATTAAACATGTAAACTTTATTATTTATTATGGTTGATCTATTTTATATAAATGAATCCTATTGCTCTAAGGGGTCCAGAGGTCAAATCACTATAACCTTAGAAATTTGCATGGACAAAGTAGACCATTATGAAAAACTTAAAGAATTATTATGAAGTACACAAATACTGAGTTGAATTTACTGGCATGTCAAATTGGCAAGGAAGTTGCTTACAATGACTGGGACATTCTAGCTTCTTCTGAAGAAAAGTCTGGAATTATGTTCATGAAGTAATTAATTAAACTGGAGTAAAATATACAGTGTCAGACCGCTCCGCTGGCCTAGTGGTTAGAGCGTCCGCCTCGGATGCAGGAGGTCGTGGGTTCGATCCCCGGCCGAGTCATACCAAAGACTTACAAAAATGGTACTAACAGCTGCCTCGCTTGGCGCTCAGCATTAAGAGGTTAGTGTTAGGACTGGTCGGCCTGGTGTCAGGATAATGTGACTGGGTGGGACATCATGCTACATGTCTGCGGCATGATGCCCCAATGCTAGACATCACTATAAACTGCCACACTGGAGACATCGTAGCGATATGACTGAAAAATTGTTAAAGCTACGTTAAAAATCCAACACACAACAACTACAGTGTCAGTCATGGAAAACATCTATAATTAAAGAAAATAAAAGATCTATTTGCAGCATAACAAACATTATCAGATATGGAACTTAAACAAAACGGATATAATTTGGTATACAAGATTATAATAACATGCATTCTGCCTAAAAGAAATTAAATACAGAAATTAAAAAATGAAATAAAACTATAGATCGAACAGGACAACACTCACTTGACCAGGGAACTCAGTTCTTATAACAAATGATAAGACAAGCTATTGATAGCTTATAAAATAAGTTATGACGAGAATTCATATAATATGGAAGAGAGAAGGAATGCCAAATTCTCTAAATATATATTACTTTGGGATTAAATAAACTTTACACAAGAAAGGACTGTCAAAAATATTGCATAAAGTTCCAAACATTTATGCAGGAAATTAATAAGCTAAACAACAGCAACATCAATGACAACAATTAAGATCTAATCGTGATGTGAACGTTCTTGTAGCTGCAGAACTAAATCCCCACAAGCAGCCCACAACTCCTTGTACATGTCTGTACAATAAGTTGACATGTCTATATCTTCACTAAACCTTGTAGATATATTGCCTCTGAGAATACAAAGAAGCTTACTGATGTTGTGTCAAATAGCGAAAGGACAATCACTGAGATGCAGGAAGGTAATACGGTTTCTGTGCAGTAAGTTGGCTTCGACTGGCGATACCTTTTGGTGAATCTTATGGATTATATTTGCCTTTGACGATACATAGTCGACTTATGATTTTGGCACGTCTTTATTGCCTCAGTTAAAAGGCTACGTTTACTGCATTCTGACAAGGAAGTAAGTCATAACTCATTCTTCTTAACCAAACTACTGAGATTTCTTTTCCTATATGACATAAGCAGACCAGATGTCATGGTGTTCATAAGGTCAAGGTCATGGTCATCATGACACACAAATGATATGTGAGTGAAATATTCAGATTCTCAAGCTATTAGATTGTGCATCATGTCCTGAGGTCTGGTTGAGTGGAATTGACAGAGACTGACAATTATCATTGAAATTTGACTTCCAGTTTATTTCCTTGTCGTGGAATTTTGCAGATGTTACAGCTTTGCAGAGATATAAATTTGTGCACTTGTATCAGGCTGTCTTAAAATTTACATTCATGGAAACCATAAGACATTGGAAAAACAGAGTGGAAAAGCCTATATGCATAGAAATAGCAGTTATGTGTAAATTCCTCCATTTCTTACATCAGTTGACTTATAAAGGGTTAAGCATTTGGACAAGAAAACCAAAAATGTAATCTATTTTAGACCTGGAATACACCATTTGCTTTGTAACTTTTTCTTTTCTAGGGTTATAAATCTAAGTGACAGTATGTAATTTAAACATCAGAAAGAAGAAAGAAGCAAATGTTTAAAAAGTATTTTACCACAATAGCATGGAACCCCAGATCTTGATGTATGGAGACAGAAGTGTCTCTAGCTGATATTAGGTTTCTGGGTTTGTGTTGGACAAAAACTGATATTAAATGAGTGGAAACTAATGAATGTATCAGAGTTATATGGGAAAAATATATTTTTAAGTTTTGTATGTGGGAGTTTAGGAGATAGAAATTGGGTAGGAAATATAATTTATGCAGGACTAATGCCTCTTTACTTAGCAGCTGCTGAAACAGACTTTGATGTACTGTAGAGAAAAAGAGATTTATAAAAAAATCTGAATACTTGCAAGATGAAACAGAACTTTGTAATTCTTCAATTTAACTTTGAAGCTTGCTTTCAAATATTGTGGAAAAATAAGTTCAATAGAATTTAATTGGCTCTGATATGGTCAATACTGATGTTACACAATGAATCACTCAAATATGGCTGTCTTAATGTTACACTGAATCACGTAAAAATAACTGTCTTGATGTTACACACTGAATCACTCAGAATGGCTGTCTTGATGTCACACATTGAATCACTCAAACATGGCTGTCTTGATGTTACACAATGAATCACTCAAATATGGTTGCACTGATGGTACACAATAAATCACTCAGACATGGCTGTTGATACACAATGAAACTCTCAAACATGGCTGTCTTAATATTACAAACTGAATCACCCCTCCATGGCTGGCAGGATGTTACACACTGAATCACTGAAAGATAGCTGTCTTAATGTTACACACTGAATCACTCAAACATTGCAGGCTTGATTCTACACTCAGAATCACTTATATATATCTGGATTGATGTTGCATAGTCTCAGTGACTTTTGGGGATTCCAAAATCTGTGTAAAAGTATGTACTTTAATATTTTTATAAATGCAAATTTCTCCTTTTTTGGAGCCATTTCTGCAAAGCAAGTATCAGTCATGTAGTGTACAGGCTATCATGCAAATTTCAAGTGATTGTAAAGGGATTCAGCAAAGATACAGCTGTTAGATCTAAGCAGATTAGGAGATTAGACCATCTGTTAATTGATTCCTGGTGCCTACCCAGATTGTTTTGATCAAAAGGCTAATTACACACATGTACTTTGACACCTTGCTTTGACATGGTTTCATGCTACAGTTATTATGTACTTTTGTGATAGAGACTGGTATAAAATGCAGTTGTTTGCACTGGCAACATGGACAATGGAGAGAATGTTGGCATACCAGTCTATGCCACATCCAGGTAATGAGACTGATAGTTCTTTACATGTGGTACTTATGCACTGTCTAAAACAGACAGCTTTCAAAATGTGCTGTAAAGATGAACATGAACTAGTCCAAAGTATGGGTTATGGAGGTCCAAAAGTGGATCCTAAACCTGCTGTGGGGAAGGCTGTTAAAGTTTGTTTAAGAAAAAGCTTGGTGTATTATCCTGTACTGTGTTACACAAAGATGGGAAAATGCAAAGGGAAAATTTATGATCATTTGTTGCTTCTTCCATTGTCTTGGCAAATTTATTGATTTGAAGTAGAATGAAATAAATTAATATAGAAAACAAACTGGTAACTGTTTTCTTCACTCCTTTTACATGTAGCTGTTACATTACAGTAGTCATTATTATCAATGATCTCATTTGCATTAGATTTTCTTTCTTGTACCATGCTGTCTAAACTCGCTTATAAGTCATGTCAAATGCAAATAACAAAGATCCAGATCTGCTGTAGCATAATGTACCTGTAGATCAGGATCTATGTTGATTGTTCTACTGATTACTCCCTAACAAACTTCATTGACCCAGATCTGCTGGCACATTATGCGATCGCAGATCTGGGTCTGAGCAGTTTGCAGTTGGACTTATCTTATAAGCAAGTACATATGGTAATACTAAATATTTCACCATGAATGAGCATTAGCAATCTGACGATATACATGTTGGTGACCTACCAATACATGCATATTATGAATTATTGAAAAGAAAAAAAGAAGTAATGTTATTGGGTCTCCTATTTTTTTAGTCCATGGCTGCAGCTGTTGAATTCTGTGGAGAACCTCAACACTGAATTACGCAACATGGTTATCTTGATGTTGCACACTGAATGACTTTAAACACAACTAGCTTAATGTTACACAATAAATCACTCAAGCATGCTTGGCTTGATGTTACACAATAAATCACTCAAACATGATTGACTTGAAGTTACACACTAAATCACTAAAACACAACTGGCTTGATGATACACACTAAATCACTCAAACATGATTGGATTGATGCTACACACTAAATTGCTAAAACATTACTGGCTTGATGTTACACACTAAATCACTCAAACATGACCAGTTTGATATTTACACACTAAATCACTCAAACACAACTGGCTTGATGTTACACACTAAATCACTTTTAACACAACTGCCTTGACGTTACACACTAAATCACTCAAACATGATTGACTTAATGTTGCAACACTAAATTGCTAAAACATTACTGGTTTGATGTTGCACACTAAATCACTCAAACACAACTGGCTTAATGTTACACATGAAACTGCTAAAACATTCCTGGCGTGATGTTAAACACTAAATCACTCCAGCTTGACTGTTTTTGATGTTAAATGCTTAATATCTTTGACTGGCTTAATGTTACACAATAAATCATCCAAATATGATTGGCATGATGTTACACACTAAGTAACTCGAACATGACTGGCTTGATGTCACACACAGTCACTCAAAACATGACTGGCTTGATGTTATACACAAAGTCACTCCAACATGATTTGTTTGATGTTACACACTAAGTCACTCAAACATGGCTGGTTTTATGTTACATATTTGATATCTCAGATATGGCTGGCTTGATATTAAACACTGAATCTCTCAAACAAAGCTGGCTTGATGTTACACACTGAATCATTTTGATTGGATTGATGTTACTCACTGAATTACCCCTACTTTGTTTTACTGATGTTACACACTGAATTACTCCAACTTGTTTCTAAGATACAACACAATGTTTATGATTAATGAAACCTGGTTGAATCAAAGTACAGATCTCTTTAATTAATTAGTTGGGTCTGGGTATGGCACATTGGCCATTGAGATTCTACGGTACAGTTATACATGTTGTACTTGTAACACACATCTACTAATATGTGCATGTAAATCAGCTTTTGTAATTATTTGCATGCATCATGATTCAAGTACATGACTGCAAAATTGGGTCACAGCAACCTTCTTTTACTGTTTCATTAACTCTTTTGTCAGGTTCCTTATATTATTTTACTTCCTAGATGGCTAATGTGAAAGTTAACTTGAAATGATTCCTTATGTTTGTTCTACTACTGATTACTGCATAAAAGCTGGGCCTGTGCAGTTTGAAGTTGGACTCATAGTGGGCATATACAGCAGATTTACTGATTAGTACTTCTTACTAGAACTGAACTGCCATTTTTGCTAATTAAAGTTTAGATTTTAGTCAGGGGTCTGCTTTCTTGATTGTTGTACTCAATGAACTGGACAGACCACAACTATACCTTCTTGTTGATCACTGTACTCGATAAACATGACAGATCACATCTGCTAACTTCTTGATGAGTGCTGTACTCAATGAACTTGACAGATTGCATCTTCTAACTTCTTGCTGATTGCTGTACTCAATGAACTTGACAGATCACATCTTCTAGCTAACTTCTTGCTGATTGCTGTACTCAATGAACTTGACAGATTGCATCTTCAAACTGTAACTTCTTAATGATTGCTGTACTCAGTGAATTTGACAGATCACATCTTCTAAAGTTTGTGACTTTTAATTGATTGCTGAATCATTGATCTTGACAGATAACATCTTCTAACTGTAACTTCTCTATCACAAAACAATACAGTGTTATCTGAAACTTAAACTTCTGATATGAATCTCTTCTGGCATAATAAAACTAACTGTAGCTAAATTACCATATATACATTCTTATAAGTTGAGTCTGACTGCAAATTGCACAGACCCAGATCTGCCATCACATAAAGGGCATAGGCAGATCTGTGTCTATGCAGTTTGTTAGGAATAATCTGTGACAATGTAGACCCTAATTTGCTGGTGCAGAACAAGGTCTATGTTGTTTGCAGTTGAACTTGACTCATAAGTGAGTATATATGGTAGATATGGCAAAGATTGCTCAGACATTGCAGTCACCAAGATTCAGTGCAAGTATGGTCCAGAGAACACAGAATTTCCATAAAGTAAAGAATGATAGCACCAATTTTTGAGTCACTTTGTTAATCTGATGCTTTCAAAATGTGTTTTTTTGTATTGATTCTGGGTGCGAGCAATATGTATTCTGTCTGCAGAAAAACCAAGTTATTGATTTAGCAATTCATAAGGTTTCAACCATGTGTTGACAATATCTTCCACTCAGTAGAATTAAATAGTTATTAATCTTTCTGTTTCAAGAAATGGATGATCAATTATTTTGAATAATGAGAAAACATTCTATAATTACCCTATTGTACATATTTATGTTTTTTCACCATTGATTTTAGATTGGTTTCAAGTGTGAGGCAAAATTCTTGCACAAGACCTGTGTCTGCCATTGCTTTGAGACCAGTCAAGACAACATTTTAGGAAACCAGTCTTTCAAACAAAACATAACTTTGCTTTTAAAATCTGATATATTCTAGTAGGCAGATTTTCTCCTACACTCTTTCTATTCAAATCTTAGGATTTGTTAAATGTATAAGATTTGACTTATTTCATAATTTGCAGACTGGTCAACTAGTATCAGAGAGCATGTTTGAAAAATGAGTGTAAACCCAACCAGTTTCATGATTTATAGTTTAACTAAAAGTGGGCAAATATTCTGTGAGTGTACAGTCTACTTTTTAAGTTTTCTGTAGATAGGAGATCAGTTGCATGCTTGCTGAGTATTACTGATGAAATTGCCTACCACAAGCCAATCCATATCTTTACAGAAGGTTAGCAAATATTTACCATACGAACTTGCTTATAAGTCCAACTGCAAACTGCACGGACTCAATCTGCCATTGCATAATGTGCCAACAGATCTGGGTCTTTGAAGTTTATTAGTAGTAATCAGTAGAACAAACAACATAGACCCTGATCTGCCAGCACATTATCCAATATGAGATCAAAGTTGTTTTTATTTGGATTAAACTTAAAAGTAAGTATATGTGATACTATATATAATTATGCCCATGTATACGCTTATCCCTTACTTAGTGAAAATTTAATAGGTTGAGCCCTTGGATTTGTCATGTGAAAAATAATGTTATCCCTTTACAGTTTTATTAAGCTTGAATAAACATAAACCCATTATTTAGTCACTTGTTTTCTTAGTTTTTTGCTTCAGCGTTGTCATCTCTGTCTCTCTCTGTCTCTGTCTCAGTCTGTCTGTCTGTCTGTCTCTCTCTCCTGCCCAACCTCTTCGGGTCCTCAACCATAACTTGTCTGTCTGCTGTCTTTTCCCATTTCATGGTACACATGTATGGAGCTATTTTTCCTTCAAATAAATAAAACTCAGCCATAATATTTGTCAAGTTTTTCTTTTCTGGCATCAAACAATATTCCCACTCTTATTGTGTCAGATATTGTTTTATCATAACTCAATACACTAAATCTGTGGTCAGTTCGCAAACTGATACTGATACACAATCCTATTAACATAAATTTAATGTCTCTCTATCAGCTATTCTCATTCCTAACTGGGACTATGACATAACTAGACCTCTTTGATAACTATTACATCCCACTGTGTGCTGTACATGACAAGCTGAACAATTTTAGTCAACACAGATCTTGTCACCTTCTTGATATTTTTTAATGAGAGAAATTACTTGTTAATTTGCTCCGAGTCCCTCATACTCCTCTTTTGGCAGAAAAACTTGGACTGACAAATTTTGCAAGGGGAATTACTTAAAACCTTGAACTTTATCTGGGACCCCACCCCCCATTTTGTTTAGCTAATCAGGATTTACTGTCTCAAACCACCAAAATTTTAACACTCCCATCAAAGTCTCTCTAGTCTGCCTTTATTAATAACTATGATAGAAAATATCATTTTATGACACCTATTTCAAATGGCCCAAGAGTCCCTAAATTTTGTCTCTGGCTTGTCTCTACTTTGTCATTTCCTCAAATTAACACTAAATTATTTATATCTGTTGGAACATTATTCTTGTGAGTCATAATTGAAATCCAATCATTCTTCCAAACAAGAGATGTTAACCATCGCAATCTACAAATTTATGTCAAGCCTAGCCGATACATCAACCTTAATGGTTACTTGTCAAGCTGACCATGACAGAATGTACTGTTAAAATATCTACAAACTTTTGTACCATTACATTAAAAAAAATAACACTGAAATTTGTTGTGGAACTGTATGCAAGAATGTATCTATTGTGATAGAATGAAAAATAGGAATATGTACCATAGCTGGAAAACTTAAATGTTGTGTTAGCATGAAAAAAGTTGGAATACTTCACAAAGCTGTAAAACTTAAATTTTTGACAATTGTATCTTCATTTTTTAATAAATGGTAAAAATAATATCTCTGCTGGAAGTCTGCAAAAGCAATCAGAATTTAAAAAAGAAACTATGGTACAAAAATTTGCCACTGTGGTTTGTCTGTTGTAGCCACAAGAGAAACCATTTGATATCTCTTCTCTTTGTTCCTTCATCCATCTTTTTTGTCATATTGATGGTAACATTTTGACTTGCCCATTTGGATTATCTTTTCCTTAGCTCAAGAGTTACAGATGTATACAAGAACTAGTAATGAGAATTATTTGGTATTCCATAAAGCAGCAGTAATTCATGAACTTCTTCTCTTGTTGTTTTTTGCAGATATAAATGAATGCAATGAGAATAATGGTGGTTGTGAGCACCAGTGTCTGAATACGATTGGCTCATTCATGTGTAAATGTCCACATGGATTTCAGGTGGCAGCTGATGGAAGAAGATGCCAAGGTAAATAAAAACCCTTCTGATTTTACTGACATAACACCATGCAATGAGTTCGATGTATAAAAACATTGCAGTGAAAGATGAAGTAACCTTGACTTTTTCATTAAGGACACGAGAGTGTGTTTCTGTACAGCAGTGCATCTGATTCAGCTCACTGGGCTAACGTGTCTGTAAATAAGATCAAAGAAAATATTTTCATCATGCATTTACATGATACATTTACATGATACATTTACATGTTTTTTTTTAAAAACATAGTTTTGGAAATGTGACTCAGCTTTTATTTTATGCAAGTGCTTGAAGTAGTGGATTTTCCTGGAGAAATAATTTCGATAATTCACTGGAGTGAACCTTAGTTACCATGGGTTCGAGTCTTAGGCTTGGCCAGTGTGGGTATGTGAGTAAGCTGCCAGATGTTTGCCATAGGTCAGTGGTTCTTACTGGCATTTTCCTGGGTTCTTCCTCCAGCGGTTATACTAGCTGCCATGTATACAATATCGTGTGCTGAAAAATGATGTCAACCCCACCACAACAACAACACTGGAGTGAATTATCAATTTTTTTCACACCGGTCAATAAACATCAATAACATTATGATCAGAGAATTTTACCTGCCATATTTTCACCTGCTTGGTCAAATGGTCTGTCATGCAGGAGTACCAGGTTTGAATCCCAAAAATGTACCTAATTTGAAGAAGAAAAAAGAAATGTGTTTTTTTATGGTAAATTAAGAAAGAGTATTATGTTATTATTGGTCTCTTCTGTGGGAAATACAGCAGAACATAAATAGTAAACAATTGGCATTATTATACAGGATACTGTAAGAAATCTGCTATTTCAATCTATTATTCACTTTAGCTAGACAATATGTGTGAGCATAATGTAAAGAATATTTACTAGTTAGGAGTGAATAATGGATATTTTCTTCTCATGGGTGAAAAACTCAGTTGTGAAAATATTCATCATTCACTCAACACAAGCATATATTCCTCACATGATGTTGCATATATTGTAGAGCCAGTCATTACGGTTCTTGGTGACTGATGTGGTATTTTTAGGGGGGTAACATACTGTACCCTAAAAACATTGAATTTTCTAATTTTATGTACCCTGAAATTATAACTCAACCTTAAAAGCGAGTGAAATATAAAAATTACTTTACTTGCATAATGTTGCTTTAGGCAGTACCCCTACGATGTATGTTTTGCATATATATTCTCACGGGTGACAGCATTGTTCCTTATGCTGACCTTGGCTTTCCTCTGGTTGAGGGCAAGACTGCATTTCATGGAACAATACGGTAATTTGTCACAGTGCATATCAACTTAAGAAGCAAATTCCTGTTGCCTGCATATCACCTGTGGCAGGATTTGCTAGAATTTTGTTTACTTACCTTGTGTCTGTGTGTGTTCTGGGGGAAGTTTTTACTGCCAACTGTATGGTATGGGAATTTGCTGTAAAACCCAAATCTTAATGAGGACTGGTAAAACAATATATGGGCCGAAAGCTAGATCAACATATTAGATTTGAAGATTTTAAAGAATAAACAGACATGATGCACAATATTGGCAGCTATTGAAACAGTATACAGACTTTTCCTGGTTTAAGGGTAAATACAAGTGATCAGAGGGTTGGGTGAGACAAATCGACTTAAGGGTAAGTACCAGCAGATTAGAGGTATAGGTGAGACAGATTGACTTAAGGGTAAGTACCAGTAGATCAGAGGTTTGGGTGAGACAGATCAATTGAAGGGTAAGTACCAGTAGGTCAGAAGTTTAGGTGAGACAGATCAACTTAATGGTAAATACTACATCAGACATTTGGGTGAGACAGATCAAAGTAAGGGTAAGTACCAGTAGATCAGAGCATTGGGTGAGACAGATCAAAGTAAGGGTAAGTATCAGTAGATCAGAGCATTGGGTGAGACAGATTGACTTAAGGGTAAGTACTAGTGAATCAGGGTTGAGTGAGACAGATTAGCTCTAAAGCCATTTTGTGAATTTTAGACTGTAATTGCAGACTGAATTTTTCCTAGATCTTATTTTACAAAAATTGAGTGTATGTCAACAAGATCAGTGACAAAAACAATAACAATGGCAATCACACTTATCCATTTTTTCTGCCTCTACCGCCCTCCTCCTAGTAGAAAAAACAAGCTGATTGAACCTCTCTTTTTGGAGCAGTTTTCAAATCTCCTGGAGTATGGAAATTCGATAGGTGGCAACCTGATTATTCTTGGAGATTTCAACTTTCACTTTGACTGTCCTGGAAACCCATACACATCAGAACTCCTAGATTCCATTCACGTTTTCAACCTCAAACAGTCAGTTAGCCGACCCACCCATAAACATGGTCACATTTTAGACTGGATTCTTTATAGACCTGATGATAATATTCTACAGTCCTCCCTGGTGTCCCACGAACTTGCATCAGATCACCTCTGCATTATATGCCATCTTGACATATCAGTCCCTAACCCTCCACCTTTATTTGCTACCAAGAGAAACCTCCGTATGATAAACAAAACCCAACTAATGCATGACATCCAAGCAAACCTGACAACTAGCTTACCTCCTACAGCAGAACAACTTGATAACTGTCCGCGTTCATTGCTTGACAAACATGCCCCAGCAACCAAGTGCAGAGTATCAATTCAAAAGTGTTCTCCATGGTATAGCAGTGTTAGGGACCAGCTTCGCACTGCTAAAAGAGACCACCGTAAAGCTGAGAGGCTTTGGCTTTCCACCAGACTCACTATTCATAAGCAAATCTATGAAGCCGCTAAGAAGAACGTCACAAACATAGTCCATGCAGCGAAATCAGCCCACTACAGTACTAAGATCACTGAAAGTTCCAGCTGCAAAGAGCTATTCGAGATTACTAACTAGCTAATGTCAAGGAACAAATGTACACCACTTCCAACTACCTTCTCTCTAGTCAACTTTCCGGATCTATTTGCAAATTTCTTCCGTGACAAAGTACAAACCATCAGAGATAAGCTTGACAATACAATCTCAATTGACTCGTCGTCACCATACACTTGCGATACAGAATTTCAGCGGCAATCATTAGCAGCATTTGAACCTGTCTCTATGGATTTAGTACGTGCAATCGTGATGAAGAGTGCACCAAAGTCATGTGAACTTGATCCGATTCCGACATCACCGCTGCTTGAGTGCTTAGATCCAATATTGCCTTCACTAACTGATGTTATTAATACCTCTCTCTCATCCGGGGAATTCCCATCATTTTTCAAAACTGTCATTGTAAAGCCTCTGCTGAAGAAACCAACACTCGACCATAACGATTTAAAGAACTACTGCCTAGTTTCTAATCTGCCATTCATGTCAAAAATCTTAGAAAAAGTTGTTCTATCCCAACTTGTATCTCATCTGAATTCAAACAGTCTTTTTAGCAATGTACAGTCTGCATAAGTAGTTAATGACCTTCTCTCTGCTTTGGATAGCAGAAAGATTACAGTCCTCACTCTCCTTGACTTGCTGCAGCATTTGACACAATAGACCATGATATATTACTTCACCATCTCCAGCATGTATTTGGCATTCACGATACAGCCTTAATATGGTTCAAGTCCTACTTGGTCAACAGGACACAAATTGTGTCCGCAAATGGAAAACACTCCAGCCCAGTAGATCTATGTTGTGGTGTTCCACAGGGGTCTGTTCTTGGACCTGTTCTCTTCATTCTATACACTCAGCCACTCTCAAGTGTCACAGATCATCATCCAGTGTCTCACCAATTGTATGCTGATGACACCCAAATATACAAATCTAGCCATCCAACTGAAGTTGAAGCTACCATCCAAGGCGTAGAGAGGTGCATTTCCGATGTGAAATCATGGATGACATGTAACAAGCTGCAGATGAATGATGATAAAAACTGAAGCCATTCTGATTACAACACAAAGACTTTCTCATTCACATCCTTTACCTCAGACAATAAATATCAGCAACACCAACATTAAATTCACACAGTCAGTACGAAACCTAGCTGTTACTCTCGACAGTACTCTCATTGCACCAACATGTCATGAACATATGCAAGGCTACATATCTTGAGCTGAGACGCATCAGCTCCATTCGCAAGTATCTTTCAGTTGATGCCACTAAAACACTTGTGTGTTCCTTAGTACTTTCAAGACTGGACTATTGTAACTCAATTCTGTCTGGTTCGTCTCAATATCTACTCCAGAAACTTCAAAAAGTTCAAAACACAGCTTCTTGGATCATCCTTAGAGTACCACCTTCAGAGCACGCCTCCCCCCTGCTCTGTACCCTACACTGGCTATCCATTTGATCCAGAATTAAACACAAAATTTGTTCTCTGTGCTACGTTTCACTGATGGACTCCAGTCCAACATACCTATCTGACCTCACCCATGTGTACACACCTGCAAGATGCTTATGCTCCTCTTCTGACACTCGTATTCTCATTATTCCCACTATGAAAATGAAATCATATGGACAATGTTCTTTTGCATGCCAGGGCCCAGCAACGTGGAATGAATTGCCCACTGAACTTAGACACAAAGACACAGTGATCTCATTCAAGAGCGCTCTTAAAACCCACCTATTTCAACTGCAAGAACAGACTTAAAGACCTAATAATGTTTCCTTACCTTAAATATTTACAGCATGTTTTCTGTTTCCTGATTTCATGTTGTTTGTTTTTATTTTTGTAATCATATCATTATATTTGTTTTTTAAGTGTTGTCAAATGTTGTAAAGTGCTTAGAGCTTCTAAAGATTGGGCGCTATACAAAGTCCTCATTATTATTATTATTATTATTATTATTATTATTATTGATTCTCAAGGACCTTCATTGCCATGAGAATTTTGAGACAAAATGTTTAACACCTTTTTGAGACTCTAATCCCATTAGTTAATTGAATAATTGCACTTCCATCATGTCACAGTAATAGTCCAAATACGATACTCTTCTTTGATTTTATTTCTTTTAACATTCATCCTGCAGTGTTACATTCCTTTTAGAATTGTGTGGAGAGAAAAACAAGGTTGAATTACGCTTTTGGTAAAATAAAGTTGGAATGTTACAGTGTTTTCATTATAAGTAATGATATACTTTCAATATTCAGCTTATGAACCACTGGTCATGAAAGCAGCAGAACTTGTATTTATTTGACCCCTTTTTTTTTATCTCTACTGGTCATCAACCAGAAGAGCTCATAGGATAGTCCATTGTCTGCCATCTGTCTGTCCATCTGTTAGCACAGAATTGTTACATCGCTGATCATAAACTACCTGGAGGATTGCCTTTTAGAGTTAAATGGAAGAAATGAGCGTATCTTGAATTTCTAGGAATTATTTTTGCCCAGTAGAGCATCAATCCCTTCAAGGGACTCTTGTTTACTGTCTGTTTGTCTGTGTTCCAGATATTGATGAATGTAAGATGAGCAATCCAGGTTGCCAGTATCAGTGTCAGAATACACATGGAGGCTACAACTGTTTGTGTCCGGAGGGACAGCGGCTTCAGGCAGATGGAAAATCATGTATAGGTAGGAAATGACTTAAATTGATTTTTCTGATTATACAGGGAAAAATAATATAAATATTTTAATAATATAATATTTTAATATTATACTGTTTAATAATTATGCATTTGAATACCTATTTTGTCATCAAATATGATGTTCAAGTCACAATTTATTGAAAGCAGTCAGTTTTATTAAATTTGATGAGAACTCTAAAGTTGCAGATCGGATTGTTGTAAATGATACATTAGTGGTAAAAACAAAATGACCTAAATGGATAGGGGATAAAGGAGATTGTTCTGGTCCATACATACTGAGTAAACCTGAATGTTTTTCAAATGTCGTTTTAATGCTAATAATTTTAGTGACAGATGTTTTGTTGTTTTAAACTTCTGACTTTTAGTCAAGCAAGAATTATACCTAAGTATTAATATTTTTGGATGAAAAATATCATTCCTGTGTATACTCGCTTATAAGAGGAGTCCAACTGCAAACTGCACAGACCCAGATCTGCTGGCGCATTATGCACCAGCAGATCTGGGTCTGTGCAGTTTGTTAGAAGTAATCAGTAAAACAAACAACATAGACCCTGACCTGCAGGCACATTATGCTACAGCAGATCAGGATCTTTTTTTCTTTTTTTTTTGACTCGACTTATAAGCAAGTATATATGGTAACTTCCCTAACGTATTTTAGACTGGCAGTGTACTGTATATATTTTTGCCTATGATTAAGTGTATACATCTGATCCATCTGCAAACTGTACAAACCCAGATCTTCCATCGCATAATGCACTGACAGATCTGGATTTGTGCATTGTGTTGGGAGTAATCAGTATAACAAATAAAATAGATACTGATCTACCGGAACATTGTGCAGTGGCAGATCAGAGTATATATTTTGTTGAGGGTATATGTTAAGGCAATCTTTTTAAAAAACTTTTGATGGAAACAACTGTCCCAGACAAAGATTTATACAAAATATTAATAATCTTATGTGTCAGTAGCAATGGATAAAAGTTGTTTTAAGAATGCTTGTGGTTGATCTTGACAAAATAATAAAAAAGTGTGATTTCTTGTATTTTTCACCATTTATTTAAGGTTTGAGCAATCTTAGACTGTTGTACATTTTCTTAATTGTATTTGTTGTTATAGGGTTTCCAAGTTTTGACCCAGGGGCTTACTCCCTGGGAATGGGGGTGGGATAGGGAGATGGGATTGGGTGTAGAGTAGGACCCCTGGGACAGTACAAGTAGCATGTATAATGTTATTTCATGCCCAGTAAGTGCATATGTAGTTATGGGATGTGGACCTTGATACTATTAAAGTATAAACCCAGGGGCTAAAGTGCTGGTGGGGGAAGGGGATAGGGTGCAGGGAAGACCCCCTGGGTATTGATCTAGAGGGTCCAGTTCAGTTAGATATTTGTTGATACTTGTTATCACACATGCTAGTTCTCATACATGTCTGAGATACAACTTGGGAGTCATAAAATGTATGCAAAATCACCCCAACTGCAAATCTTGATCATGTACACCTCACCCCCAGGTGCACCTTTGTTCAGATAGAATTATAAAAACGCTAACAACTTTTATTTAAGTTGCTAAATGTGATAAAAACTGTAAGATAGCAATGAATTTACATTACAAAGCTTATGTATCTGGTAACGAAAACATTCAGGGTTTGTAGCTGTTGGCCAGGTTGTAAAGTCCATATCTGCTAACATAATTTATTTTTGAGTTGTAAAGTCCTTCATAGCTGCTAACATAATGTATTTTCAAAGTTAAAGTCATGCTTTCAGGAAGGAAGGTTTCATTTAATTTCAGGTTGAATTGATGAAAAAAATAGAAATTTTTTATGCAAATACACAGTTTGTGATTTAAATGATATATTAACCTGAAAATAAAAATAATTCAGAAAACGTAGTAGGTACTTATTATAATAAATGCTAGTAGATAATAAGAGAACATTACAATTAAACAATAGCAACATCCAGAATGGAAATTCCTCGATGAACTTCATTTCAGGTTAACCAGATATTCAAACATGTTAATGTTTTAATGAGCTACATGAGCAAATGAAAAAACATTTGTCTAAGGAATATATCTTCAAACAATGCAGCAAACATATTTAAGCTGGCAGAACTGAAAGCGAATAAAATTAATTCATTGTTTTAAGACTTCTAATGCATTAAGTACTATCATTTGTCTTGGCCCCTTTAAAAAGTCATGTGACCCTCAAAGTTTGAAGGTACCAGGTCTCCAGATTTTGGAATCCTATGTGCAACACTGCAGTTTAGGAGAAGTTAAATGATATTACAAATGTATACATACACCTGTGAGTGTGGATGGATGAAGTACGAAGGACTTTACACATGTACACATACATTGGTATGTATGGATGGATGAAGTATGAAAGACATTTCAAATGCATACATACATCTCTACGTATTGATGGATTAAGTATGAAGGACTTTACACATGTACACATACATCGATATGTATGGATGGATGAAGTATGAAGGACTTTACACATGTACACTTACATCGGTATGTACGGATGGATGAAGTATGAGGGACTTTACACATGTGCACTTACACCTATATGTATGGATGGATGAAGTATGAAGGACTTTACACAAGTACATATACACCTGTATAAATGGACGGATGAAGTGTGGAGAACATAACATGTGTATACATATACACATGTACACATACATCGGTATGTATGGATGGATGAAGTATGAAGGACTTTACACATGTACACTTACATCGGTATGTACGGATGGATGAAGTATGAGGGACTTTACACATGTGCATTTACACCTATATGTATGGATGGATAAAGTATGAAGGACTTTACACATGTACATATACCCCTGTATAAATGGATGGATGAAGTGTGGAGAACATCACATGTGTATACATATACACATGTACACATACATCGGTATGTATGGATGGATGAAGTATGAAGGACTTTACACATGTACACTTACATCGGTATGTATGGATGGATGAAGTATGAGGGACTTTACACATGTGCACTTACACCTATATGTATGGATGGATGAAGTATGAAGGACATTACACATGTACATATACAACTGTATAAATGGACGGATGAAGTGTGGAGAACATCACATATGTATACATACACCTGTATGGAGGATGGATCAAGTACGATGGACATTACAAATGTACACATCCACCTGTATATATGTATGGATGAATTATGAAAGACTTTACACATGTACACATACACCAGTTTAGATGGATTAATCATCAAGAACATTATAATGTACATTTACACCTGTCCATATGGATGGATGAACCATATATAAAATATGTCTGTGGTTCTTTGACAGTTCTGCAATAATAAATAGGTCATATTTCATTATTTACTCAATTGTAATATAGACATAGACACATGATTATCAAGTTGATTATAATTAATGACTGTCAAAATTTACCTTGCATTATTCACAAATCTGAAGTACATTATGATTTATCATTGTCAAAATTTCTTATGATGGTAATCAAATTTGTACCAGCAAATGTCCTTCTGTTACAGAGAAGGAAGCGTGGCAAATAGGATTTGTTGAAAAATACGCTGTTAAATCATTTGCATTTATTGATCACTTTCCCGTTTCCTACACTTCAATCAGTCACGAATCCAAGTACCTTGTTAGCATTTATTTCTACAATGAACGTGAAGTATTTTGTCAATCAAAAACATTTCCATCATAATTACCGATATCACAACCTATTATCTGTAATTATCTATTGATCTCTTGTTAAACATTTCCTTCCAATTATGAACAGCTGTATATTTGTTGAATCAATAATTTGGGATGAAGTGTCATTTATTTGCCAATTATGCTGGATTTAGTTTCAGAATAGATTTGTGTATGATTAAATTCTAGTAATGGTTTACAAGTGGATTCACATTGATCAGCTAGCTGCCATTTAGACTTTATTTTGAATAATTTTGTACCCAGAAGTAGAAAAATCCATTGCCTAGGAACCCAGGACAACATAAATTAATGTTGGGCAACTATTTTTCCCAGTGTGAAAGCCCAGTTGGGCAACTGAAATTATTTTTAAAAATGATCATGTAAAAACTTAAAATGGAATTTTGTATTTTTTCCAACAAAAAACCATTTTATCATTAAATTGTTCCTCTGAGTAGGTACAAGCTGGCTGCCTGAATTATTGTCATATAATTCAGAAGTGGAGTGTTGGGTGATTGCTCAAGGCAAGAGACTACACTAATTCATTGTGTCATGCTCCTCATTGCTTTATTAAGTAATCACAGTGCATAGTACCAGGATCCTTCAGGGTGAATTTTTTTATTTTGTGTGACACTTTCTATTAGCTGGACTGATGGTGAGTTACAAGTAGTGTATGCAATTAAAGCTAACTATATGTATGACAAAAGTCATTGAATAATTTATTTACAGCAGTACTGGGGACAAGTGCAGTAGTTTATGGGGCAACCAGAAAAATTGGCTGGGCAGATTTTCAAAGCTGGTTGCCCAACAAAAAGTATGAATTTAAATTTTTTTTACCCCTGGTACCATAATGCTTGAATAGCAGATACCTGAGCTTGACACAGAGGGCTTTTCCAGTAAAACATACTTAGGAACCAAGGAAGGTACTTTCAGTGTGAAGTATCCCAAATCAAGACTGCAAGCTCTTAGTGTAAGCTTGTGACAGTCTTGTGCAAACTGCTGTTGTTGGAAACTTGTGGCAAGCTTGCGTAAGTCTGCACTGAAAAAACTATTAAACTTGCACAAACTTCATGAAAGAAATTTTGCAAGCTTGCACAATCCGAAATATTGTAATGTATCAGCTTATGCAAACCTGAATTATGTAAAGAACAAATTTGCATGGACAAACAAGATTGTGACAGCTTGCATGGTCAAACAAGAAGCCTTCATGGACGAACAAGCTTTTGCAAACTTATGCAAGGTTCATTGCTGTAAAAATATTGCATGCAAAAATGATATTACAGACCAGTAAAGAATACTCTTCATGATGATAAAATTGTTGCAGTTAAATTAGAAAGGAGAGATATAAAATAAATCTGAAATAAGTGGAACAAATTTCACCTATTTCTGAAGTAGATTTATTTATTAAAAACATATTTTGAAAAATTCTTTTCAGAAGTAAACATTTTTTTAAAACAATGTTAAGAAAAATATGAGCTTGTTATAAAATTCTCTTGCTACTTCTCTGTATTGTATGGTGAAAAGCACGTCGGCAAATTTACATCAGATGCTGCATTTACCAGACACTGCAAAACAACTTGGACCATTATGGGCATATTCACGTTTTGCATTTGAAAGCATGAATGTTAAATTTTTACAACTTTTCGTAATGCAGAATTCTATTGTGCAGATTGCAAATTCGGTATCAGCTTTTGCTTAAATTACGAGTTTGTGCGGATCACATTAAAAAAGAAAGTACTCTAGGGTACTTTTACTGTAAGGTTACTAGTACTAAGTACAACTTTACAACTACACCAAAATTGGCTTCTGTATATACTCACTTATAAGTCAAGTCAAACTGCAAACAATAAAGATCCTGATCTGTCGTAGCATAATGCACCTGTAGATCAAATTCTATGTTGTTTGTTCTACTGTTTACTCCAAACAAACTGCACAGACCCAGATCTGCCAGCACATTATGTGATGGCAGATCAGGGTATGTGCACTGCACTTGGACTCGTCTTATAAGTGAGTATATATGGTTCCTTTTTGCACACATAATTCTCAAGTGAGATCTAACTTGTGTTTGCCCTATGTACATTTTAACATGCAAATTTGGTAGAACATGGATGAGCAATAGAATCTAATGAGATCTGAAAATCACATGATCATATCCAATGGATTAAGGTAATTCTGAAGGTTCCTACACAGAAATGTAAGCTCAGCAGTCTAGGGAATTGTTTACAGCTGTTTTCTTGAATATGTGGTAAAATCTTCACATTTTTTTTCTGCATGGCTTTAGAAAAGTTGGACTTCACTTCCGTATAGAAATAAATCCATTTGGAGGAGGATGTTGTTAGATGGTTTCAGTTCCCCTCCCATATGTTAAAATTGTACACTATTAGGTGAAAAATAAGAATGGTATGCATTTGAATACACTGGACCACCTCTTCTAAACAAATCCTCTCAGAATAAAATCCTGCATCCTCCCTTGCTTCTTGTAGAGTTGGGTACCATCCACTGAAATAGATTACAACAACATGTACTATGAAAATCAGTGCGAAATATTTGACCATTTATCTGTTTGGCAAAAGTATTTAAATTCAACATAATCTCACACAAGTCATAGAAACATTCTCAAGTCACTCATTAATGCATTTCATAAGTTTGTCTCATTTTCATATGAATAACCCAAGATTGGAGTGATCAGAGTACCCTGTCATGTATTTAAAGAAAAACCTGGGTACCATATAAGTTTTAATGGAACAACCAATAACAATTATTAACTCAGATTTCATTGGCTTATTTCAACCTATACAAATATACAAATTCAGCTTGATATACTGAAAATTATGAGCTGATTTTTCCCTGTAGAAATATACAAGTATAACAGAAAATTCATTAACTGATTTTAACCTATAGAAATATACAAGTATAACAGAAAAATCATGAACTGATTTGACACTATAGAAATATACAAGTATAACAGAAAATTCATTAGCTGATTTTAACCTATAGAAATATACAAGTATAACGGAAAAATCATGAATTGATTTGACACTATAGAAATATACAAATACAGAATGATAAGGAAGTAAATTGCATCAGATATTTGTTACTTTCTATTATATCTAGTTTGTATGCAATGTATATCACAGTGGCATACATTCGACCCAAAATAAAGCATTGATATAATTGAAATGCTGTAAAACATAATTTGAACAATCTTTTCTGTGAGCTTCCAGCCTTAATGACCAATATTATTCAATGTATTTTAGATACTTCAAAGGAAAGGTCGAGGAAACTTTCATTTTTTGCATAGTTCATATTACCAAGTTAGCTGACCTTTGTATTGCACTAATCAGCAGTCCTTGGCTGTTTTCAAATTTGCAATATCACAATCTTTCGATAATATCAAACTTTCTCAACTTGCTTGCTGTTCAAGGAGTAATACATGTACCAATGTTTCTCTTCCGTTCAGATGAAATTCATAAATTTAGAGCGATATTTCATCTGCCTTATTATGCACTTGCTTAATCATCTGCCAGTAGAACAAATCATTTATCTTTTTTAGTTTCTAAAACTTCACCAGAAATTGATTAAGTCCCAAATATTTACATTCTGTTTGAACTAACTCCTTAAACATGCATTGTCTATATACTCGCTTATAAGATAATTCCAACTGCAACTGCACAGACCCAGAGATGTTGGTGCTGGCAGATCTGGATCTGTGCAGTTTGTTAGGATTAATCAGAAGAACAAACACAACAGACCCTGATCTGCATGCGCATTATGATACAAAAGATCTGGATCTTTGTTGTTTGCAGTTTGACTTGACTTATAAGCAAGTATATACAGTAGTTGTAAAGTTGAGCTTACTCATCCATAACATCAGTGACCACTATGGTGTGAATACATGTAAATAAGCATCTTGGGTATGAAGTTGAGCTGAAATGAAAACCAAATTTTCCTATTCAAATATTTCATAATTGCGATCAGATACTATTGAATATTTGTCAGTGTTAATTAAGGTAAAAAATCCATCTTCTGAACTTTGTCCATGGTGATGTTGATTGACAAACCCACTCCTCCCCAAGCCATATTGAAAACCCTGTGAAGTAAGTCATCTAAATCTGATTAGAGGACATTTAGGATCTTGAGTAAGTTTTATGAGGATTCAACTAAAACTCAAATAAATGCGAGTTTTACCTGCTCATCTTTAAGCTTAGTACGATCGTAAACGTTCTTAAGTGCTGAAGATGGACAGTAAAGAAAGGTGGACATGCTATTTCCTGATTAGTTAAATGTAGAGACTATTTTTAAAAAAATATTTGGGAAGGGATCTTTTCACACTCAAAATTGCACTAATATGTAGCAATTTAATTTAATTAAATTTGAATACTTTGATTGCAGATGTCCTTTTCACATACTAATATATCTAGACATGTCTGACAGAACTGTCTTTTTGACTGACTCTAAAGTGCCAGACATGTATGACTTTTTGACTATAAAATGCCAGACATGTGTGACAGGACTGACTTTTTGACTGACTATAAAATGTGCAAATTGGACATTGGGAATTTCTTCTGAACCATATCAGTAAAATAATAAAATAAAATAGAGACAAACAGTCATACATATAATTATATTGTTATAAAGGATATACAATTTATCAATTTAAAAAAACAAAACAAAAAAAACCAAAAAACAAAACAAATTATACAATTTTATATAGTGCATTGGTATTAAGGCCATTAGGATACAAAGTATCTAATTTATGAATCCAGTAAGTTTCTTTTATGAGTCTATTCATGTCTCCATGCACAGTATCTATTGGCATGAAAGAAAAATCAAGTAGAGAGTGATTATTGGTATTAAAATGTGTTGAAATATTAGAGGAAAACTGAGGATCTCTATAATTTTTTATATGAAAGTGATGATTATTCATTCTGTTAGAAACTTGTTGAAGTGTTTGTCCGACATATTGCATATTACATTTTTTACAGGTTATCAAATAAATCACATCAGTTGATATGCATTTAGTGTTATAACATAGAGAAAATACCTCTTTAGTATTAGCGCTACTGAAAGAAGCACTTTCTCTTATGTTTGCACATTGAGAGCACCGGTGTCTATTACATTTAGATGACAAGAATTGTCTTTTTTTATTTCTGTTTGTTTAGTTCTAATTAGAAAATCTTGGAAATTCTTGGGTCTTCTATAAGCAAGAATTGGTTTATTGTTGTAAAGTGATTTTACGCTGTTTTTATTTGATAAATTTAGGAGACTCCAATATTTATTAATTATAAGGCCAATATTAGGTAATGAAGGATTATATTGATCCCAATTCTGAACCATATGAAATTGTATTCTGATTTGATAACTAAATTGTTTTAACTGAAACCTACACAGGGTTAGTGACATCATCTTGTACATTAGATGGTCATTACAACAGGTGTGAAATGACCCATATCAGCAAAGATTCAAGCATATATTGAAATATATGGCTTTGCTCTTAATGCACAGCAGAAGCAGGGAGTAGCAAAATTTTATTGTATCAGCAAATTCTTGACCTGTATAGCTTAAATGGTTCTGTCATGTCAACAGGTCCTTGTACATCTTAGTGACATGAAGCTGATGTTGGGATTACTGACTTTTAAGAAAATAAGGAAATGGATTGTGTCAGATTTAAAAATGTATTGGTAATTCCATAGCAGTGTAATGACTTAAAAAGCCAAAGAAAAGACCAAATGAAGAAATATACTGGAGTTAACTTTCTGAGGTAAGATGATCAGGGATTAGGAGTGCTAATGGTGTGGGGGATTTACTACAACTTGCTTAGACAAAATTAATGTCTGAAAATAGTTCATAAAATGTATCATAACCATTGTTGATTCATACATAAAGGTTTTCTTAACTTTGATATAACCCCTAGTCTCTACCATGTTCTTCATCAACTTGCCTTGTAACACATTATCTTTTCATAAGTGTAATGAATAAAAATGGCATTTTTGTGAGAAAATAAAACAGCGATGTTGTGTGTATTGTGACTTGTCAGAATGTTTACTTTGAGATTGCTTTGTGAGTCAAAATTTGAGATATTAGGTAATTTACCGTGTTTGAAGTTGTTCTCTTGCAAACTAATTCCATATTGCATAGTTTACAGCCTTGTTTATTTTCTTTATGAAATGTAGATAAACTCACTAGGTAAAGAAACACATATTCAGATACCACTTTTCTAATAGAATATTTTCAAAAATATATTCTGATTTGATGTTAGGATATATATTTCAACTCAAGCATAAAGATATATGATATGTTTCAGCTCAAGCATAAAGGTATATGTGCATGTGCTGTCCTCTACATTTATTGTAACTCTTATCATAATCTTGATAATGTTTTGGACTGGTTCATTTTTAGTACCATCTTGACTTGCCTATAAGTTGAGTCCATCTGCAAACTGCCCAAACCCAGATCTGCTGTCACATAATGCGCTGGCAGATCTTTGTCTGTGCAGTTTGTTAGGGGTAATTAGTAGAACAAACAACATAGACCCTGGTCTGCAGGCTCATTATGCTATGGCAGATCAGGATCCTTGTTATTTGCAGTTTGACTTGACTTATGAGTGAGTATATACAAGAGCAGTTTAAATGTTTTTACATATTAGTACTTAAATATGTAATGTAGGTATGCCTGTCAGTTATAATTAATGATAACACATAATTTCTGCAGTGCTTATTTGAAGTCATGAAATGCATGAGGTAATGACTAAAAGGAAGACATAAACCTCAAGTGTTGTGTCAAGATGATAACGCAGATCTGATAACAAAGGTGTATTGTTTTGTTATTATATATGCAATTTCAAATGTAAATATAAATTGTCCTTACTACACCAGCAGAACTTTAAAAGAAATCCTTGATTTGATTATGTGCATTACAACTAATATTGCTTTGGCAGCCATTCTAACTGCCAATACAGCCAATTAGGTAAAATTGAGGGTATTTGAAGGATGTAGGAATGATAACAACATTCCTATTAGTGGATTAGTGGATTTTCCTGTCCATGAGTGACAGTGATTTAGTGGTCCACCATAATACATATGTGTCATTATTGATAGATTTATTGTCCTCCTTGTACAAAATTGCCGTCTGCTCTGCTGTTACTTCTAACTTAAAAAAATTAGTATTGACAATAGGCTTATGTCAATAATTGTAATGTATAAACTAGACTGGGCTAAACCCCTGTCTCTGGTTGGTGAAGACATTAAGCTAAATACACTGAACTTGGGTTTTATTGTTCATCCAGCTCTAAAAAATTCTTCAGTTTTAGAATCATATTGTTCAAAATTAACTAGAGTAAAAAAATTTTGTATTTGTTATTTGAAGTAAATATTTACTCATTACACAACAACAAACCATCCCACCCCCCCAAGTCTAGAACTTTGCTGTAAAAATCAAAGGCCTGTCTCAATTTTCAAATGTCATACAGTAGTACAGCTTGGAGGTAAAGATTAGAGTGACAGACACTTTCAGGAGGAAATTGAACATGGCTACAACAAGCTGATGTATAAAATACATGACAAAACTGATATTAGTACAAACGTAAATGTGTAACACCACCAAGGTCTGATGTGGATGTTAGAGCACGGAATGACCCATTGAAAGATATATTTAACTATCCCTATTCATTTTTTAAAAATAAAACACCGTTTTATTACTAATCTCAAAATGCTACAACAACAAGCCTGTTCCTTTGTAATGGTATATGTCTAACAAAGGAATTGTTGTCCCTTTGAAAAACAGTGATAATTGTGTGAGCATTCTTAAATTAAGCAATAGTTCATACTGTGGTGTCTGCGGGGAAGACAACCAGACATATATATCCAGAGTATGCGAACATGGGACACTGTCGACAAAATGGATGCAAGCAAAAGTTCTGTTCATTGTACAATTGATAGAGTGGCAAAGAGTGTGTGTGTGTGTGTGTGTCAGTGTGTCTGTGTGTGATTTGGATTTTTAACATAGCTTTAACAAGTTTTCAGTCATATAGCTACCCAGTCACATTATCCTGACAACAGGTCAATCAGTCCTAACACTAACCTCTTAATGCTGAGCACCTAGTGAGGCAGCTGTTAGTACCATTGTTATAAGTCTTTGGTATGGCTTGGCAGGGGTTTGAACCCACAACCTCCTGCATCTGAGACAGATGCTCTGACCACTGGGCCACTAGAGCGGTAGTGTCAAAGAGGATATTGTCACAAAATCATACATTTTTTTTTATGTAGTTGTAAATATATTCAATTTCTTTCATTCTTTAGGTATATTACTGTGTGATAGGTACTGATCAAACTGGTATACTAATGTATAAATGATCACTGAGCTGATGCTAGTTTCAAAAATATAAACTCCCTTGAGGCAGAAAAGTGCATGTACAGGAAAGGCAGTAAATATAGGCTTTAAGATTAAACACACAGCTTGTGTAATGAAGACAGTAAATATAAGTTAAGATTAAATACAAACTTGTGTAAAGAAGACAATAAATACAGTTGACAAGATTGCAGACAAGGTTGATCAAATCAGTGACATTAAAACTGTTATCCAAATTACTGCATCTCTCTGCCAGTAGCACCTCACCTGAATGCAAGACTATCATAGCAAAGGTAATGGCTAACAAGAACTTTTTGGTGGTACTAAACTGGTTTATTTATCTCTCAAATAATAAATACCAAGAAAGTGTTGTAACTGATATGTCTGCTTCAGGTTGCTCCAGTAGTATTACATGTACTGCTACCATATCCTGAACAGTGGGAAATGAATACAATGCACAATCATTTGTGTAAATAGTAATACCACTTTTGGACTTACAAGGAAAGGATTGAGAATTTCTAGTTGAAATATGAGAATTGCCAGTTATGAGAATTGTTAGTTAAAATGTGAGAATTGTTAGTTAAAATACGAGAATTGCTAGTTAAAATATGAGAATTTCTAGTAAAAATATGAAAATTCCTAGTTAAAATATGAGAATTGCTAGTTAAAATATGAAAATTCCTAGTAAAAATATGAGAATTGCCAGTTAAAATAGAATTTCTAGTAAAAATATGAAAATTCCTAGTTAAAATATGAGAATTGCTAGCTAAAATATGAGAATTTCTAGTTAAAATATGAGAATTGCTAGTTAAAATATGAGAATTTCTAGTAAAAATATGAAAATTCCTAGTTAAAATATGAGAATTGCTAGTTAAAATATGAGAATTTCTAGTAAAAATATGAAAATTCCTAGTTAAAATATGAGCATTGCTAGTTAAAATATGAGAATTTCTAGTAAAAATATGAAAATTCCTAGTTAAAATATGAGAATTCTAGTTAAAATATGAAAATTCCTAGTTAAAATATGAGAATTTCTAGTTAAAATATGAGAATTCCAAATTAAAATATGAGAATTGCTAGTTAAAATATGAGAATTCCTAGCTAAAATATAATTTCTTGTTAAAATTTGAGAATTGCTAGTTAAAATATGAGAATTTCTAGTTAAAATTTGAGAATTCCTAGTTAAAATTAATATTTTCTAGTTAAAATATGAGAATTGCCAGTTATGAGAATTGCTAGTTAAAATATGAGAATTGCTAGTTAAAATATGAGAATTTCTAGTTAAAATATGAGAATTGCCAGTTATGAGAATTGCTAGTTAAAATATGAGAATTGCTAGTTAAAATATGAAACTTCCTAGTTAAAATATGAGAATTTCTAGTTAAAATATGAGAATTGCCAGTTATGAGAATTGCTAGTTAAAATATGAAAATTCCTAGTTAAAATATGAGAATTTCTAGTTAATATATGAAAATTGCTAGTTAAAATATAAGACAAATCCTTCAAAAGTAGATGAACTGAAACTCATAATGAACTAGAAGAGGTCTATTCACATCTTTGGTGTCTGTGAAATGTTCGTTTCAAATACTACTGATGATTAGAAACTACATATTAATTGATCTGAGTTAGATATGATAGGTAAAATTGGGAGGGAGGAGGTCTGATGATCAAATTTCTATCTCAGTAAAATTCTGTAAAAAAGCCCACTAAAGTCGGAATCATTCTTCAATATTCAAAACTCGTTTCATATTGTTCTGTCCACAAACCTCCAAATTCAGCAGCTGAATGGATGGTTAATTATGAAGAAGAAAATGCTGAGGCTGTAAGTATTAATTGAAATGTTGAAATTGTTTTAACAGGTGACTGAAATATTGACCCCATGAAGACTCCACCATGAAAGTTTTTACAATGCATTGAACTATACAATTGATTTCATGTGCAACTCGAATGAATCCGACTTGGACAGTAATAGATGATGACTTTACTAACAGACCACACAGTAAAATGAAACAAAATCAATAGACATGTACCAGAATTTAAAAAAAGACAGATCATATTTAAATAACATATTGGAAGTTCAAAATCAATGAAAAGAATTTTCTTAATGATCCATTTCTTGAGCATTTCACTGACATTGATAAAAACTACATTAAAAAAAACTGTACTTCTGTTCCTGAAAAATAGTACAACCCTTTCCTAAAAATTCTAAGTGCTCATGCATCCCTGCAAAACAAAATGTCAGGCAATGATGTAAGCCTAGTTGGTTTACCCCTGTGATAAATGATGTCATTTTTTGAAAGACAGGTTTCATAAGCAAAAAGATTAAGGAAATTCAGAACTCTGGAGAAAGAATGTAAAACACATAATTGAGAAGGCAAAGGGAAATTATTACAGGCAAGTAATTGAAGAAAACCAGGCTTGTAGGAAATATGGAAGTATTTAAATGAGTGAAATGCTATGAAAGCTTTGGCCCCTCTATCTCAACTACAACATGAAAGTACTACTGCAAAAAAAAATGAAAGAACCTGCAGATTTTTTAAAATAAACACTTTAGTGAACTTTGTGAGGAAAGTAGTAACTTTAATCTTGTAAATTTGAAGGAATATTTGAATGTCAGGATATCAGGCAAGCCTCGTTTATCACTTCAGTTTATATCAGAAACAGAAGTTTATAAAACATTAATTAGCCTAAATGCCAATAAAGTTGCATGACTGAATGCTATTGGACCAAAGTTCTTGATATATTCAGTACCAGTGATTATCAAGTCTGTAAATAATTCATCTCATTAATCTTTAACTTATAATTCTTGGATTAAAATATTAAGATAAATTAATATCCATACCATTTTAAGTGTGCTCAAGTATATCCATGTATTAATAAGGGTGTAGTAAAGGATGATCCCTGTAACTACAGGCCAATTTTAGTCTTAAGGACAGTCTAAATTCTGTGACAATCATGTCACAAAACTTGTTCTCATACCTGAATGACAGTAATCTTATCCACAATGAGCAGTCTGAGTTTTTAAGAATTTCCATTCTTGTCAGTTAACAGCCCTCATAAACATCACTGCCACTTGGTCAGATAACATGAATGAATGAATGAAATGTGACAGGTGTTGCTTACCTTGACTTTAAAAAGGCATTTGATTTAGTAGGTCATAGTATCCTTATATTCAAATTTTATTGCTATAATTTTGATGACATTGGCATAGAATGGTTCACTTTTGTCTCAAGCATAGAAGGCTACATGTCTATATGGTGATAGGATGTCTGCACCGTGATATCTACAAGACATGTTTAGTCAGACACTGCACAACAGTATCTACAAGACATGTTTAGCCAGACACTGCACCACAATACTATATCTACAAGACATGTCCAGCCAGATACACTGCACCACAATATCTACAAGACATGTCCAGCTAGATACACTGCACCACAAAATCTGCAACACATGTCCAGCCAGGCACACTGCTCCACTATATCTACAAGAAATGTTTATCCAGACACTGCACCACTAGATCTACAAGACATGTTTAGCCAGATACACTGTACCACAATATCTACAAGACATGTTTAGCCAGATACACTGTACCACAATATCTACAAGACATGTTTAGCCAGATACACTGTACCACAATATCTATAAGACATGGTCATCCAGATACACTGTACCACAATATCTATAAGACATGGTCATCCAGATACACTGTACCACAATATCTACAAGACATGTTTAGCCAGATACACTGTACCACAATATCTATAAGACATGGTCATCCAGATACACTGTACCACAATATCTATAAGACATGGTCATCCAGATACACTGTACCACAATATCTATAAGACATGGTCATCCAGATGCGATCAAGTTAATATGTACTATGCTCTGCAGAAACTCGAAATTTCTTGCTACCAAAACCTAAAATTCTAGAAGAGTTTTTGTTTTCAGGAATTCTTGTCTGGAACAGCTTGCCTTTAAATATAAAATAATCAAATTCTCTCTTTGCTTTTTAAAACTAAATTGCTTTGACTACATGTCAAATACAAATTAGTAATCTTGTGCAACTTGTATGAAATAATCTATATATATATATTGTACATTAGTACATGACTGCTCTGGTGGCCTAGTGGTTACAGTGTCTGCCTCAGATGGGGAGGTTGCAGGTTCGAACCCCGGCCAAGTCATACCAAAGACTTAAAAAATGGTACTAAGAGCTGCCTCGCTAGGCACTCAGAATTAAGAGGTTAGTGTTAGGACTGGTCAGCCTGGTGTTAGGATAATATGACTGGATGGGGCATCATGCTAAATGTCTGTGGCATGATGCCCCAGTGCTAGACATCACTATAAAATTGTCACACTGCAGACATTGTAGCAATATGACTGAAAAATTGTTAAAACAATGTTAAAAATCTAAATCACACTCGCTCACACATAAGTACATTTCAGGAAAGGCTGTAAGGGAGATTATTTTTGTACTAATTGAGTTACTTTCTATAACTGAAACATTATTTTAATTGATTTATTATTATTATTATTATTACAAAGTGATAAATACTGAGTCAGTCACCTGTTAAAATTGGGAGCCAGTGGTGAGTGTGTCAGACTCATGACCAAAGGGTACGGATTCGAATACTACTATCAGACCAGCCTTTATCAGCCACTGTGATGTATCCTTGGGCAAGGCACTTTAGTCCAGTTGCCTCGGCACTAAATAACCTACTTGTGCTGCTGTGCCATAAAACACCAAACCAAACAGAAGCTCTTAAAATGAGCCAGATAGTGGTTTCTTGTTTGTTGAAAGCTAAATGATCATGTAATGGACTCACAGTACTAATTCAGTTCCCACAGTAAACCTATGCAAACACCATGATATTAAAAATTCCAGTAACCTTTAATTTCTGAGTGCTCATGATCAAAACTATATTTACTAGTACAGATGCATCCTGGATGACAGCTTTTGTGCAGAGAAAACTATGTGAGCTGCTGCATTTTCTGGATCTATGTGTGTTTGAAGCATGTGCTTTCAATTCTGCACCAGAGAGATAGGTGCCAATTTCAGTACTGACTGTTCCAAACCCAAGTCTGTTAAAAGGACTGAAATTCCATCAATAAAACAATGTCAGTATGTTTTTTTTTTCAGTCACAACAAGGCTAAGCTCTCAAAACATTCTTTTTACTAAAATCTAACTTTTATTATCAACCAATGCTGTCCAGCCAAACCCATATATACTCTATTTAATGTTCACCCATTTCCAGACTGGTTCCCATTTTTCCATACTATTAGTACACCGAGTCCTAAAAGTACGGTTATAGATGAATGATCATGGCAGATTGTTTGGAAACATTTTGTCAGTTTTGCTTAGGGGAAGAGGGGAATATTAAGATGCATGGTATTTTGCATATTTGCCAAAAGAGTTTGTGTTACACACTCTAAAACCTTTCAGTATAAATATATGGATATTTCCTAGAAATAAACACACGTTTATTGTAGAGAGCAGACAATGTCAGACAGTGAAAATAATATGTAAAATAGTGATGCATTACTGGTAAACCTACATGCTAGGTTATAAAGTAGAATCTTTGTGATATATCATTTAAGAGTCCTTGTACAGTGGTAAATCATTTAGTACAGTGTGATATATCATTTAAGAGTCCTTGTACAGTGGTAAATCATTTAGTTCTGTGTGATAACGTCATTGAAGAGTCCTTGTGTGATAAATCATTTAGTACAGTGTGATATATCATTAAAGAGCCCTTGTGTGATAAATCATTTAGTTCTGCATAATAAACTCTGTTTGTTTATACTGATAATATTTTCCAGGCACTTAAATCTGTGAGAAATGGCAAAATAATTTGTAAGGCAGTGCAATTTTCTGTGTGATTTTCCCTCCAAAGTTTTTCCAGTGCAGTAGATATACGATTGCAGATAAATTGTGGCAGTGTTCCCTTTATATGCCTTGAACAAAAGGTTGACTTTATTAAAATGGTGAACTCTTGTACAATATTCTACTTTGGTTAGTGCAAGATGACCACTGATCCCATGGCCTCTCTTATGAGTGATCTCTCCAAAGGGTATCTCCACTATATTTTATTGTTCTCTACCTTTTTGTGAAAAGTATGAGACACAGTATTCATGTTTCCATCTCTCTGTTTATCTGAAATACATTTGTTTCTACTCTATGACTTTGAAGACATTAGAGATAAAAAGTTGCGTATACTTGAACATCATTATTAGAAGGTGTTGCAAACAAAATTTGGGGGTATTTCTTCAAGGTCAAGGTCACAATTCTTGTTGTAAATTTTATATCATGATTTTTCCTTTTCTTCATATTGGGGCACTGCTCCTTGTTGTAAGTTTCTATCAATCATTTGATTTGTTCATGTGCCTGTCCATCACACTTTTGTTTCCACTCTATCACTTGAAAGCTGTTTAATGTTTGTACCATCTTTTAAGTCATATTTTCAATGTCATGGTCACTGCTCATTGTTATAAGTTTCTATCAATCCATTGACTTGTTCATGCATTTGTCCATCACACTTTTGTTCTCACTCGATCAATTTAAAGCTGTTTTATGTTTTTTGTACCACCTTTTGGGTCCTATTTGCAAGGTCAGTGTCACAGCTTAATATTTGTTTTAATCATGCATATTCTTTTATGTCTGATCTATAAATTCAGAGCCATTGAGATGAAGGGATGAAACTTTGAAGCAGATTTGAAAATCTTGCTATTGCTGAAGAATGTTGAGATAGTTTCAACACGCAGTAGTGACAGTTTTTATAGTTTGCATTTGTTGTAAGTTTGCATCTTTATTGTGAGATAAACATAAATGGATGCATAAAAATCAACTTGGACTTCCAGAATTTCTTCTTGTTGCCATGGCAGCTGTGTAATCCCTTAAATACAGCTAATAAGCAATGATAAACTCATTTTTTTTTTGGAGTAATTTGTTGATGCTATTGATAGAAATGTTACTAATTGGATGTTGAATAATAGATGCAGAAATAGACAATTCAGCTGCATCATCTCAAATGTAAATTATTCATTGGTGAAATTAGGAAAAGAAAATATTCCATTGATACATGTAGTAGAAAGTTGGTGCTGAAAAGCTGGTCTCTGTAGATGCTGTATTAAGAATGATAAAAATATAAAGTGTCTGTTTCACTCTGTTTCTTTAAATGTTCTCTTTCAGTTGGTCATGTGTGGGCTTGAGTATGTAAAATATACCTGATTCTTCCTCATGCATGTCATAAAAGGGGACTAGGGGAGATAGGAGCTACAGTGGCTAAGTGTATATTGCGCTATAATTGTCACTGTAAGCGTGCTGGTCCACATCCTAACACCTGATCAGACTGGGTTGGCTACAGTGGTGTGTCCTTGGGCAAGGAACTTTACTCCAATTATTTTGGCATTTAAAGACTTACTTTTATTACTTTGCTGTTATTCCCAAACCCCAAAGACCCCCAAAACAATTTCTGTTCAGAATGTCCATATAACTATGCTATTCTTTCCTTTTATGCGAAAACTAGTTAAAATATTGTATCTGAGATATCAGCCTGCATTGTATCATGGGATACTGTACCTGAGATATCCGACTCCATTGAGTGACAATATCCTAATACTGTATCTGAGAGGTCAGACTGCACTGAGTGACCCTATCATATCATCATATTGGATATGCAAGGCTAGTCCCGATAACTGAATGACCAGTTCAAAAAAGATGGTTGTTGAGAATTGCTTAATGAGAAACTTTGATGCATTTTACAGGCTTGGTAAAAAAAAAAAAAATATTTCTCAAAATACCCAGTTGATTACCAGTAATTATGCTTTGATTGCACATCAATGAACATTCTACATTTACTGCATATCAGCTTTTGATGGTGTCACAGTTTGCACCTTAATAAACTGCAAAAGAAACTATTTTACTTATTAATCCCCCCCCCCAATATAACCGTATTATCAGATTTTAGTCTTTAAATGCCAGTATTAATTGTACAGACATTGAAAACTGGGTGAGCTGTACAGATCTGATGCATTTTACAAGTTATGTGCCCAAAATGGCTCCAGGTTGGCCAAGTGATTTAAGGCATACATCTGTACAGATCTGATGCATTTTACAAGTTATGTGCCCAAAATGGCTTCAGGTTGGCCAAGTGATTTAAGGCATACACCTGTACAGATCTGATGCATTTTACAAGTTATGTGCCCAAAATGGCTCCAGGTTGGCCAAGTGATTTAAGGCATACACCTGTACAGATCTGATGCATTTTACAAGTTATGTGCCCAAAATGGCTCCAGGTTGGCCAAGTGATTTAAGGCATACATCTGTGCAGATCTGATGCATTTTACAAGTTATGTGCCCAAAAAGGCTCCAGGTTGGCCAAGTGATTTAAGGCATACACCTGTACAGATCTGATGCAATTTACAAGTTATGTGCCCAAAAAGGCTCCAGGTTGGCCAAGTGATTTAAGGCATACACCTGTACAGATCTGATGCATTTTACAAGTTATGTGCCCAGAATGGCTCCAGGTTGGCCAAGTGATTTAAGGCATACACCTGTACAGATCACTCACACATCTCACTTCTTTCCATGTACCGGTAAGTTTCAGTCTCAGTTTGACCAACATCATGTGTGAGAAATCTTAGCCAGTAGCATCCTTTGTGTAGGTGGTTCTTCCTACATGCTACTGGTCACCATGTATAGATGGCCTGTCATGTTCAGAAAAATGGCATAGTCAGCAAAACCAAAAAAATGTACCCAGAGGTCAGATTGGTACACTTAAATGCATTAAAGTGATAACAATAGTATCTTTATATATCAACTCTTTAGTGACAAGGTGTTAATTGAAGCTTAGTGTACTCACTCATCAATCTATGGCAAAACATGATCATATGAGGAGATGTCAACAGTAATTGTTTGTTTACTATGGTAACGGTCAAGAATTAGATTATATTTCTCCTGGTTTACAGTAGATTAAATCTCCAAAACTCCTTATTGCTGTAAAAATAATCCTGTGATTACTCAAGGTATTGCTGACTGTAAAAAGATAATCTCTCTTTGCAGTTTTTAAGGGGGAGCTATGAATTCTTTGCCCAGAATTAGGGACACAGCAGATGCAAATCAGGTTGTTAAGATGGAGACAGATAACTGTATTGCAGAAATTTCTTGACAGAGACCATAACATTCAATGGTACATGTTTGTGCCACTCATACACATACTGTCTATACTAACTTATAAGTCGAGTCCAACTGCAAATAATATAGACCATGATCTGCCATTGTATGATGTGCAGGTAGATCAAGGTCAGATGTTGGTTGTTATACTATTACTCTTAAAAAAACTGAAAATAACCAGATCTTCTTGCACATTATGAAGTGGAAGATCTAGGTGTGTGCAGGTTGCAGGACTCAACTTAAAAGTGAATATATATGGTAATAAAGTCATGATGCTAATCAAAATGAACCTGTACCTGCCCTAATAATTACTTACAGTATGCGCACACAGACTTTGTTCAGGACAATGTAAAGGACTACATCAAAACAATACAGCTGTCTCTGTGTTTTGTAAGAAGTCCTATGCAAAGTAACTTTACATAGTAGGAAGTGGGCCTTAGGTAGATAGAAGATATTTTTTTCAAAAAAGGACCAACAAATGAGCAAAATATAAATGAAACTTAGAGCAATACTGGTCTTTTGCAATCAGTCAGATAAAAGTGAAGGTTAATCAAATATTTCTGACTTGTAAAGGGCTTGAAAGTTAACAAAAAGTGACTATTCCAGCTACATATTGGTCACTTAAAATGACATACCATATTTACTCACTTATAAGTCATGTCAAAGTGCAAACAACAAAGATCCTGATATGTTGTACCTTAATGCAGTTGTAGATCAGGGTCTATGTTGTTTGTTCCACTGATTACTCCTATCAAACTGCACAGACCCAGATCTGCTGGGGCATTATGTGATGGCAGATCTGGATCTGTGTAGTTTGAAGTTGGACTCAACTTATAAGCGAGTACATATGGTCAGTAAATGATTGCAATTTTATATGCAAATAAAACATTTCAGTTATAGATAAAGTGTACTTACATGTGAAATGTTGATCATGTACTACACTGGCATATGATAGAATTGAATTCCTGCTAATTTTAATTAATCTAGGTTTTATGATCCCAACTGCAATGACACTGTGGGGTTGTAAGGAAACGTCATGTCCTCAGCTATAAGTCATCAGTTTGATAGAATGTATGTATGTAAATGGCTATCACTAAGTTCCAGTCATTAAGAAAACTCTTGTACACTTCAATTTAAATGATGATTAATGAAATGATTTCAACAAATTATGCCACTTTGAATTGCAACATTTGATAACACTTGCTCAGTATACAACTTTTAGCTGAAACAAAGCAGGTAAGTGATAATCAAAAGCATAATTTATTTCCCGGGTAGTAAATACAAGTTTTTTTTTCTTCAAATATTCATCTCAGGCAGAATCTGCCATCATCAAGTACAACTGAATTTTAAAGCAGGTTTCGACTTGATGGCAGCAGTATAGTTTTCTTTCAGACATTTTAGAATCTGATGGTCATAATCAATTGGCCGCTAAAAGAATGTTGTGTCCGGAAATTGATTGTCAGCAGATGGATCCAAGAATATTTGCGAATATCACATGATGCAGGAAAACAAAAAAAAGTAAACAAACAAGAATATGTTGTTTTGGGTTTAACACCATTTCTCAGCTCAAGATAGGCTATACATGGTGGCCAGTATAATTCGTGGAGGAAGAACCCAGGAAAACCCCAGTTAGAACCACTGACCCAAGGGTAAACTACTGGCAGCTTTCTCACATATCCACATTGGCCAAGCCTGAGACTCAAACCCATGTTGACAGAGTTGAGATAACAGTGATCAGTAAAGGCAAGCGCTTTAGACCACTCAGCCACCAGGGGCCCTAAACAACAATAGGGACAAAGTTGGCATAGTTCCATCTGCAAACTGTCATGGTTTAAACTTCGGAAAAAAGAGAGGAAGTATGGCCTAGCCTAAACCATGATTGTATTGTCTTAGAAGTCTTTTGGGCTGTCAAACATATTCTTGATGTTATATAATTTTTCAGCATCCAAGAATAAATTATATTGTATTATTTTTTAAAAATATATTTAATTTAATGTTCTGTATTGCTTTAAATGAAATCATAGATATTAATGGTTTGCAGGATGCTCTAAAATCCATTTGAATGCATGTCTCCAATTTGAGGTTCTGTATTCTGGGTCATTTCCCCTTTTGCAATTCACATTAAAATTTGTTTGTTTTTAAAAAATCTCAAAACATTTAAACTAAAACAAGATAAAATTCTCTTTATTTTGATAGGGCTTATAAAAATCGTTAAATTTAGGAGAAATTCAGCAGTGGTGTAGTGCTAAAAACAGTGAGAGAACGCAATAAAGAAGTGAAAGAATGCTTGTTACTCAGATGCAGGGGTACAATGGTGAAGGCAAAAAGTAAAGGAACACACCAAAAAAATGTAAGGGAACACTGTTCCCATGCCTTCCAACAGCACTACACCCCTGAAAGTCAGAAATGTCTTTGGAACTAAATTGATTGTACATAGCAGCTTTTGTTGGACTTGTTATACTTTACAGTAAACCTTGCACTGTAGACTGTACTCTGCAATAAACCCTGGACTTAAGACAGTACCCTACAGTAAAACCTGGACTTAAGACTTTGCTTTGCAGTAAACTTTGGGCTTGAGACTTGGCTTTTCAGGAAACCTTGGACATAAGACTGGGTTTTGCAGTCAATCTTGGATTTAAGACTGGTCTTTGCAGTAAACCTTGGACTTGAGACTGGTCTTTTGCAGTAAATCTTGGACTTGAGTCTTTGTTTTGCAGGAATCTGTTAAGCAGAAGATGGCAGTGTCCATGGGCTAATACTCAATTGATTGAGGTTTATACCAGCTATAACTGACTGTCTACTTTTAAATGAAATGTACCATATATAATCACTCACAAGATGAGTCCAACTTCAGACAACATAGGCCCTGAACTGCCATTGCAAAATGCACCAGCAGATCAACGTCTTTGTCATTTCATCTAGTGATTATTTCTGACAAACTGCATAGACATTGCTGGTGCATTATGCAATAGCAGGTTTGGGTCATTGCGTTTTGAAATTTCACACAAGTTATAAGTGAGTTACATATGAAAAGTATGAGTATCTTACACTAACCTCTGAATCCCCAATAAGCTGAGCATATGTCACTTATATGCTTGAATAAGTTATTTTCCTAGGGGTTGTCCAAATGAAGTAAAGAATTCCTGCAGACAGGGTGACAAGAGAAAGCTATCACAAACAGTGTGTTCAGTGAAATATAACATAACCCATAAACAAATACAAATTCAAGAGGACAGTGTTATAACAGAAAAATGTGATCATTCAGATAAATTTATGGAAAGTTACTGTTGCAGTCTTTCCGGTAATAGTCCCCAAATGAAATTCTTGAAGGCAATTTTGATGTAGCTGATTTCAGTGTGCCATTGAATTGGCATTTTTTGTCTTGATCAGGTGTCCTGACTGAATAACAGTTGTTTCAGCTGTTTGTGTTTTCAAATGATAAAGATGTTCACTGATTCCACAGGAAGTAATTGAAATGTATTTCATTATGTTCTTTAAATTTCCCAATGGTAGTGTTCTGCAGCCTTGCTCTAAGTGCCTAATATTGGACTGGTATCAGCTTTCTTTTTCTTACAGCAGAGATTTAGCCAAAAATTTGTATTGAACTGAAAACCAGTCCCAAGGGTAGAATTTATGCTGATTTAGTTTCAGCACTATTCATATTCAAAGGTACTGTTTATGGGCAACAAGTAAAAAAAAAAAGCCAAATCATACATCATGTTTTGATATATTTGTTCCATACAGGGACAGTCAGTAATCTGAAGAATTGGTGCCTATGTTATAGACTAGCTGAGATAATTGATGTTGCTGTCAGAAAGGGCATGTTTTTCTTTAGCTTAGGCGCTAATTATGATGGACTGGTTTTGATGTGTCCATACATCTTCATATCATGCAATTCTAATCAGCTGCTTTTGAACAGAGAACTCACCCATACCAAGCTATTACCGTTTATACACACTTATTAGCTGAATCCTTCTCATTTGTAAGTTAAATCCTGCAGCGAAAACTGCACAGAACCAAATCTGCCATTGCATAATACCCTGGCACATCTGGGTCAATGCAGTTTGATAAGGAGTTATAGAACCAACAGCATAGACCATGATATGTTGACACATTATGCAGTGACATATTAGAATCTATATTGTTTGCAGCTGAACTCAATTTATAAGTGAGTATATATGGTAGTAATGGTTGACAGTTAATCCCAGATTATAGCTTAACAAAATGAATCTAAAAATTTATAAACTGAAATTTTGAAAAATGTTGTTTGAAATATAGTTCTAGAGTTTTAAGAAGTGAAAACTATCTTTGAGGGTATTAGTAAATAAAGGCTGAACCAAAAAGATACATATGTAATTCAGTAGAAGGGTGTCAAAGAATACACTTCCAGGCAGATGGGAAAATACTTTCATGCTCAGATATGTATTGATCCAAAAATAATTATAGTTGCTATGGAAACTTCAAGTCCATTTTTTTTCTAATGAATATCTTCTGTCTTTTTGGGGATGGGGTGGGGAACATTTTCTGAAATTTCCAAAACTTTTATTTCAACTAATATTTCTCAAAGTTTCATTTGACAGATTCAGAGATTATTTGGTTCATAATATGGTTAATGGGAGTGTTGAAAAGAAACCCCATAGAAGATTTAACTTGTACTAACATAGTCCATGCAAAATTTGAAGTTATTACATATAGATTTAAAGGTGCATACTGATTTGAAAATTGTATGCATGTATTATCAAACTGAATTTGAACATATTAAGCCATTTGAATATGTGAACTCCGAAGAAAATACATCCAGATATTTGTATCAATAAACAGCAAAGTGAGTTGCCATATGAAAATATATTTCTAGGATTGGAGGATTCAGGTGGCCTAGGGAATCAGTCACCTACTAGTGATAGCAGTGGAAGCATGCAGATCCAATATCCCACCTCTGACACCATTACTAACTCCATCCCTCAGTTTGTCCCAGATACTAACTCTTTGAATGATAAGACCAGTCCTAGCATGGCTTCCACCTATAGCAATATGGTCAGAAACAGGTTGCGAAAAGAAATAAACAAAGGCAGCTACTTGAGAAATCAGGTTGAGCAATTTTATGGTGTACGGTCATCCGATCCAGGAAAGAGCGGACACCCTAACAATGGAAACAATGAAGGTAGTCTGCATGGTAACTTTGTGTTGTTATTGTGTCAACTCCCTGGGTATCAAACTGGTCTGCATGATACCTTTATGTTCTCATTGTGTCAACTTGGGTGTATAAAACTGGTCAGAAGATATTGCATGCATAATTATTTGGATGGAGATATCAGATTTAATTTGAGTGAGTTTTTGATTGTGTCATATGAATCTGTGTAATCGTGTAAGAATATATTATGTGGTAGGAAATAGCCCAAATGCATGTCATGTTTTTCTTCATTTTATATTTCATTTGGTCACCAAAAGTTGCATGATCACTTAGGGAAATGAAAAGTTTGCATGATCACTTAGGGAAATACAAAGTTTACATGATCACTTAGGGAAGTAAAAGTTTGTACAATGTCTAAAATTTGCATGATCACTTAGGGAAATGAAAGGTTTGCATTATCACTAAGGGAAACACAAGTTTGCGTGATCATTTGGGGGAAAAAAGTTTTTGTTGCAACCTCTGACTTGCACACAATTTGACACTATGTCTTAGTTTGTGTTCAGATTCCTTTGGTACTTACAACATTACGTTGTACACAGGTAGTTGACTGTGTGCTTCTACATGTATGTCCTATTTATCATTACATGGACTTTATATGAAGTCTAAAGGAAGTATATAAATTTATCACAATTTTGCTGGAAATTTGCTATTAGTAGCACATATTTTTGAACTATAAAGTGTTTTAGCATGTTGTTTAAAAAGGGCCATTGCAAGTTTATGCTGGATGAAAAGGGCAAGTGTCACCTTTGGCACCAACCACGCAGAAAAATATACAGTAAACACCTATGAAATGCTGCCCCATCCCCACCCCTACCCTGGTGCTTGGCACCCTGGGTAATTGCTTTATTGTCCACTCCTTATGACAGCTGTGTATATAACAGTACATTGTTTTGTACACAGCCATTTTGTAATATTGCTTGTGTAAGTGCATGTGATGTAAGCAGTCAAATTTAAAGCTGTTGCATGCATAATTACAGTTTTTTTTAGTTGTTATGTAATGTTTAATTCCCATGAACTTCTGATCATCTTCGATATGTATTATTTTTCCAGGTATTTTACATCTTGATAATATTTGTCATCAGTCCTAATGCATGCTGTGTTCCTCATAAATTTATGTTTTAGGCTTTTTCTTGCTGAAGAATCCTGCTCCAGATATTAGAAAGTTTAAGTTGAGAATTCTGGTGCAGAATGCTAGATCAGACTTCAGTTTTATACACAAAGGTTTACGTGTAAGAAGAGAAATTATAAATATAGTAATGTGAAATAATTTTTACAAGCATCAGTCATCATCATCATAATTTGTCATCAGCATTATCATCATCATGATAACATGTACAGAGTATATTCAGTATTGCATGATCGCAGTATTAATGCTTGAAAGTAACACTGAAAATCACACATCATATATCTTAAGATCTTTCTATTATCTTCATTAAGTCTCTACTTTATTCAGAAAAGTCTCCCATTCTTTTCAAATGGAATGAGGAATTCCTCCCTAATTTTCCATTCTAGAATAGACCCTGTCATATATTAGAGATGGACAGGTAGTTAAATTTTGCTGGGTACCCAGCCAGGTCTGGTTTCTCCACTCCCAATTTTTCTGGTTTCCCCACCCCCTCTCTCACCCCCATTTATGTCAACAATACAATGTTTTCTTTTTGTATTCTGCTGATTACTGCCAGAGAGAGGGGTGACCCACATGTGTGTGTGTGTGTGTGTGTGTGTGTGTGTGTGTGTGTGTGTGTGTGTGTGTGTGTGTGTGTGTGTGTGTGTGTGTGTGTGTGTGTGTGTGTGAAAAAATTGTGCAACTTAACAAATCAGAAATATACACTAGATTGCTTGCATAATATAAAATTGCATCTGAAAGATAAAATAATAAAATTATAATACCAGTTTGTTACTTAGATTTATTTTGGTCAGTTATTGAAATATATAATGTTTGTAAAATGACCATACTTGTTTAAAAAATGAGAGAGGAAGGAAAAAATACCACATTTATAATTTATATCTGTGATTTTAGAGCTACTCCATGCTTTGTTTCAGACAGCTTCAATCAGTCATATCTTACAGGACCTAATGAATTTTATGTAGCAATAGTTGGAGTCAACAGACCCTTTGTGACCCATGCACCTCCCAATACCCCATCCCCAGTCACAAATTCCCATTATCAGCTTGTTTTGAATTGCACACACAGAACTGACCAGAGTGCCTTTGTTGTAATTGGCAGCATTTATTTATGAAGGTGTAAATAACCGGTATATTGCAGCAAAATACATTTATCAACCACTTCATGGAAAGCTTTTGTGCTTAGTAACTAATACTGGTTACATGGAAAAAGTACAAGTAACATAATTAATTACAGACTGTCAGAAAGTATTTGAAAAACATGTTTTTAATTATCAAAGCTAGCAGTTCATTTTAGTTTTGTTGGTGAATGCATTTAATTACTTGTTAAGATGTTCAGAGTAAGTTGCTTTTCAAGATTCACACAGGTTCAGTGCAAAATTGCACATATGATAGTAAAGGTTAAAATTAAATGTAAAAAAAAAATCCATTACATCAATGGTTTTGAAGATTTTGACTGTATTCATTTAGGAAGACATGAATGTAGATGTACGAGACAATATGGGATGAAATCTGATATTATTGGTTTCCATATCACTGTTATTCTATTTATTTGTATTTATATTTCCATCCATCCATCACACATTCATTTCATCTCTAGGCTTAATAAAAAAGTATGGCTGATTTTGGTTACCCGACATACCCTATTTTTAACTGCTGATCCTTCATATTTTTGTTGGAAAAAACCCAACAACAAACAGAATTTTGGAGAAAAGAGACAAAATATATAGGAGAGAAAAAAATTAATGAAAGGATGTAACAACAACTTAAGTTAAATTCAGGATGAAGATGACGCTGTTTTTTTTCTAGGTTATGCTTCATTTAACTCCGTCCTCACAAAAGTCCCACACAAACTAAAAGGATTTGTACTGACCTGTCTACCCTAACTTTTTTCAATATAACCAGAAGGACACATTTTTTAAAAGTTTGGCTTGATGAAACTTGATACACTGTATATAATCACAGGAAGGTTTATTATGTACAAAATTAGAATATTATCTAAGTCATGGGTCAGGGTCAGTATTTAAGTTTTTCTTGACACTTGCTTTTGATACATAGTTTTAGAACTAATTGAGATGAATGAATGGAACTTGGTATACATGTATATCAGGACTGGAATGGGGGGAGCACATTTCTGATCTATCAAGGTGACAGATTCATTAATTTAGGTTTGTACATTTCTTTTTACCACTCAAGTTAACTGAAGTACAGGGTTGAATACATTTTATTAATTATTTTACAGCATGTCCTATTTCACATTCAAGGTCATATCATCAAGGTCAAAATCACTGATATAGTTATTCTCCCCACCCCCTCTGGTCAGTTCTGTTACTCTTAAATATCCTTTGATATGGAGCCCAAAATCTTGGTTACTTTCCATGCCTTCCTGTTAACTCTGTACTCACAGAGTTAATTTTTGTACAACAGTGATAACATAATTAAAATAGTGTTGGAGAAGGGCACAAAAATGTGTTTAATTTAATGGCTTAATTAGAGCTTGTTGTAGTTAAGTTGCTTAATTTTTCACCATTTTTCACCTTTGCTGTAGAAAACTAGATCTCTTTATTCAACAACAGCTGAGTGTCTTTTTCCCTAAAAGTTCATGTAATGTCCCTTAGAATCAATTTTGATAGCCACAATTTCATAAAAATTCAGACTAAAACAAGCTGTATTATAAATCTCTGTCTTGTTGAGAGTTAATAATAATTAATTTTAAATAAATACTATTTAAATACTTGAATAAAATTGATGTTTTAAATGTTTCAGTATTTAATATTTAATAATAATGCTGTGTATCAATTTAATTTTGCATATTAAAAAAGATATTTTTTTTTTAAATTCGAATTTTTATGTTTTTGGCAAGATTCAATCCAACAATAAATGCTTCCAACAAAAAAATGACTTAATTTTAATATAAACATTTGATATCAAAGTATTTATTGATGCTAAAATGGTGGCCAGTTTTGAAGTTGTGGAGGAGCCACATGAACTGGAAAAAAATTTAAGGATGTAGTTGACTGTCTAGACACAAGATTTTGTTTCTTTGAAATATGGATGAACTTTATTGATAAAATAATATGTAGTTCTTGAGTTTTGCAATGAACTTCAGAACATACTTATCCTACAATTCATTGGTTACAGTTATAGCATGCAAGAGGAAAATTAATGGACTAGGGGAAGTAACTCTTGTTGTCTTATTCTAGGGGTGTTCATTGCATCTCTGATCTATCAAAAATGTAAAATAATAAGTGTATGTTCATGTTTTCTAGATCGTACAGAAGTGAACAATATACATCACTCATCATATCGTACAGTAGTGAACAATATGCATCACTCATCAAATCATAGTAGTGAACAAGATGCATTTTTCACCATATCAAATTATGTACTTGGTAAACATGCCAGGAAGCAAAAGCCTGAAAAAAACGTTTTTACGACATAGTGGTTGATGTTTGGTGTAGGTATTTGTGTATATTTCAGTTGTGCGAGGCTGTGAGAACAACAATGGAGGCTGTCAGCATCGGTGTATAGATGGGTATGGAGGACGTTTCCACTGTGAGTGCAAAAGTGGATTTAGGCTTAGAACAGATGGCCGGTCTTGTGAAGGTAACACTCACTTTAAGTGAAGTTTCTACTAACCATGCCAAAATTTAGAATTTTGATCAAGATGAAGATTTTGTGTTTTCACAAACTAAAACTACAGTGGTTAAGTAGTTACCATGCCCAACTCAGTATTGACTGGGTGTGGGCTTGAACCCTACCATCAAACCAACCTGGATCAGCTACCGTGGTTCCCTTGGACAAGGCACTTTTAGTCCAATTCACTGCCATAAAACACCAAATCAAACCAAATACAACTCAAGCCAGATGACGTGTAGGTAAGATTGGTTTCAGGACAGCAGTTGAGAGAGGTGTTGGGTTTTGTGGGTTTAATGCCATTTTTCAGCATGTGATAGGCTATATATGGCAGCCAGTATATTTTGGCGGAGGAAGAACCTGGGTAGAACCAATGACCCATGGGAAGTTACTGGCAAGGAATATGAGAGAGAATGCCAGAAAATATCAGTTGGAGCTTATTGTTAACTCCTTATATCCTGATCATTTGTTTGCATCACTTTACATTGAAAATTTCAGTATGAGATGGACTCCATTTGCAGTGATTTTAGTGGTATTCCCTTTTGGAGAATTTGATACACTGCATATACTCACTTATAAATCGAATCCAGCTGCGAAACTGCATAATCCCAGATCTGTCATCACATAATGCACTGGCAGATCTGGATCTAAGCAGTTTCTTAGAAGTAATCGGTAGAATAATATGGCAGATCTGAGTGTATGTTTTTTGCAATAAAACTTGAGTTATAAGAGAGTGTATGTGGTACAAAACTAAAAGAAAAAGAGCATGTACAAAACATGGCTTGTACGTAGTAAGCAAAATCAAATGACTCATAATATTGTGTGAGTATTACTGGAGAAACAAAACTTTATCTTTGTCATATATGGCGAAATATAAGTTGTCTGTTGATCTGGTGACTACAGTTGCATTGGAAAATACATTGCTGTAAAACTACAATGACCTGTTACAGATTTTAAGAAAGATAGTCTTTTATGTTAGGTGAGAGAACATTCCGCTTGATTTCTGTGACTCTTTAAACTTGTTTACATTTTTATAAGGATTTCCTAATTCTAGTTTATGATTAAAAATTAATTCTTAGTTTTGTCTGATGTGGTCTTGAGCTGAGTACAAACAAAGTGGAAAGGAGGCATCAAGTGTAATTAAAAATTTCAAATTGGTCTCTTGTCAAAACTTTTGTAACATGCACTGAATATTGATTCAGTGTATAAGACAATGTGATGTAGAGTCAGCCTGAATCTTATTGTGATCAAAGTTTTAATTTTTAAAATGAAATAAGTTTTAATTTTTAAAATTACAGAGATAGATCCCTGTCAGACAAACAATGGTGGCTGTGAACATAAATGTGAGAGGGATAGCAGCGGGCATGCTATCTGCAGTTGTTATGCTGGGTACACATTAGAGGCTGATGGACGTACTTGTGAAGGTGGGTTGTCATGATACTAAGGCTTTTAAAACTTGAAACACTGATTTTTAGCTCTATTATCCATAGACCATAAAAGCTTATGGGATGGTCTGTTTTTCATCATCCGATGTCTAATGTCTGTCTTCTGACAATTGTCCATCCGTTAGTGAAAGTTTGTTATCGCTACTGCTTCTAAAATTCTTGAGGCTTGTCATGAAACTTTACATACACATGCATCCCAAAGCCTAAGTGATCATAACAGACATCTAATATGATAGCCAATGCAGCCATCTCGAAAATTTTTGTTGTCGTTACTCTTCCTGAACAGAAAGTCATATTGAAATGGGATTTCCACCAGAAGACTTCATAAGATGTCTAATTGGTCCTAAATGAATTTGCTTCTACCTTGACACTCAAAATCACTTCCATGTTGGCCAGGTTGACATTGTGCCAATCTGAAATCCAGTATGGCCACTACAGCAGCCATCTTGAAAATCTTATAGCTACTCTACCTGGATGGAATGGCTTATAATCATTGCATTTCTACCAAGAGATTAAATATGGTACTAAATGAAAATGGTACTGATTTGACCTCCAGTATGACTGCCACAATGAATATATTGAAAATCTTATCGCTACTTACCCCAGACAGAGTGTCATGTCAACATGGAGTCTGCTCCAAAAGTCTTCATTTAGTCTCTTCTTAATCCTAATGAAAATGGTGCAGATCTTACATTTAATATGGCTGCCATGGTGACTGATATTAAAATCTTATAGTTCAAGACTATCAGAGATGGGTTTCAACACTCAGCAGTTAAAAAGAAAAAGAAATGGTCTTATCTTGAATTCCTGAAAATCCTTTTCAGGCAGTAGAGTATGTGTTTCTTTGAGGGACTGTTGTTTTTTAGGAATTCATTGGCAGTACTAAATTTTACATCCACATCTCAGGTGTGCTTTTACTCCATTGAGGTGCATTATTTTGTCCACTGATTACTTAAAATACAGTCCTATAATGGCCTGTTTTAAGTTTGAGTTGACACATGTTTTTGAGTCGATTGGTCAAGGGGGATGCTTGATATCCCCAGGGGGTGACAATTTTGTTGTCGAACTACTAGATCAGCAAGGGGGATGCATAAACTCTACATGGGACAATTATGCTGTTGAACTCCTAGCCCAGCTTGGTGGAATCATGGAAAACTATTCCAAGTTTAGAGTTTGTGTCCTTTTTCATGTTCCAAATTAGGCTAGTTATATGAAAGTTTACTAGCCCAATGGTGATATTTTGTTAACTGGGCTAGTTGGGCATAGGGGATTAAACCTTTACATCATAGTCTTTGAATGGAGATAGCTTGTTTATCTGAACTCAAAGTTCTAATTCCTTTGCCACTCGGCTGTGAAATGAAGACCTGTTTTTCTGATGTCCTTTTCCTCTTAGTCTTCAAATGGAGAAGACCTATTGGTCATAACTCAAACTCCAGATTCCTTTATTCCTTAGTCTTTGAATGGAGATGATCCATTCGTCTGAACTCCGACTACATCAAACTCCTTTGCCTCCTAATTCCTAAAATGTAGAATGATTTGTCTCAACTCAAACTCAAGATTCCATTATCTCTTAGTCTTTGAATGGAGAAGACTCATTTGTCTGAACACAAACTCCAAACGTCTTTGAATCTTCGTCTTAGAATTGAGAGGCCTGTTGGTATGAACTTGAACTCTAAATTCCTTTGTCTCTTAACCCTAGATTGGATATGAGCTGTTTGTCTGAGCTCAAAACTTCAAACTCCTTTGCCGCTTAGTCTTTCAATGGTGAAGACCTGCTCATCTGAGTTCACACTCATTTGTCTGTTAACCCTAGAACGGAAATGACTTGTTTGTATGTTTCCAAACTTTTTTCTCCTCAGTCTCTGGATAAGATCTTTTTGTCTGAACTCAAACGATTTTGCTGTTTAGTCTTAGAATGATGAACATTTGTTTGGATACACTTTTTGTCTTAGAATGGTGATATAGGATATTTTTTTCAACAAAATATTTTTCATGGTAATCAACTTTTCTGGCTTTTCTTTTACATCAATGAATGTTGCATAGTTTCTACAGTCCTTGAAGACTGGTATTCTCGTGGACAAAACTTTCAGCCTTTTATAGCTTAAGACATTGAGGAAATAGAAAGATTTTTGTTTTTCGTGGACAATACATTAAATTTGCTTCAAAGATGGATATTGTCAAGACATGCTGTGATAGTTATCCAGACATAGTATGACAGCCATCCAGACAGAGCTGTGCCAGTCATCAAGACATAACTATGCCAGTCATCAGGACATTACTATGCCAGTTATCTAGACGTAGCTATACCAGTCATCCAGACATAGCTATGCCAGTCATCCAGACATAGCTCTGCTAGTAATCAAGACATAACTATGCCAGTCATCAGGACATTACTATGCCAGTTATCTAGACATAGCTATACCAGTCATCCAGACATAGCTCTGCTAGTAATCAAGACATAACTATGCAAGTTGTCCGGAGATAGCTGTGTGAGTTATCCAGAAATTGCTATGCCAATTACAAAGACATAGCTATGCCAGTTATCCAGACTGCTTCGAAAGTAATGCAAGATTTCTGCACACTAAGTAACCAATGCAAGATACATTATGTGCTGTTGGATTTGTATTTCTCATTCCACACCATTTACTTGAATGTAGTTGCATCTTTAAATGCAATTTGGTGGTACCACCAGTAATTAAGATTCTGTTGGAAAGTATTCATTTTATGTAATATACCAAAGCCTAATTTCATATAAATAAAGAACACCAGAACATTAATTGAAACATAAAATTTCTGTCAGAAAATGTCATGGATAATTCCTGGCAATTACTGACCAATTTACCTTTGATGGGCAGATAAATGCTGCATCAAAGATAGGGTTACCAAGTGAGCTGATTATGATTCATAGTAACCTATTTCTTTTATAACTTTGTAAATGCAGACATAGATGTAAAATTTCAATCATAATCAAATGGAACTAAAATGGTCTATCGACAATAAGAAATATGAAGTTGAAATTTGTATAAGTGTTCTGACCCCTCCTCCCCCTTACTCAGCCTACCCTCACAACCCCCAGACACATTCCCTGCCCTGTTCTAGGTACAGTGTAACAGGGGGCTAGATCTGTCACTGCTTTTTGTTAAAAAGGATAGTATAATGGGAGTGTACCCTGAACTGATGCTCTGTTTGATTTGGAGGTATGACAGCATTACTTGGATTTGAGCCAGGTCATGTACATGATGTTGTTTGGGGCATGTTGTCCTATGATTCTTTGCCTTTTTGTGAATGGTTGAGATATGTGGAAACAATGAAGATTTGAAAAGCTAATTTTTGCAATGAAATAAATGTTGACATTTCCATGAAGCATTTATTTCAGATTTTTGCAAATGTTTCACATACAAATTTTGGCAGTATTTGTTGGGACATGTTAATGTAAGAGTTGAAAAAAAATGTATAAATTAAATTTTGATAGTTAATACTATTAAATACTTACATGTACAGTTAATACTATTAAATACTTATATGTATAGTTATTACTATTAAATACTTAATGTAAAGTTAATAGTATTAAATACATGTACAGTTGATACTATTAAATACTTACACATACAGTTAATACTATTAAATACTTACATGTACAGTTAATATTATTAAATACTTACATGTACAGTTAATACTATTAAATACTTAATGTACAATTAATACTATTCAATATACTTAATGTATAGTTAATAGTGTTAAATACTTACATGTACAGTTAATGCTATCAAATACTTAATGTATAGTTAATAGTGTTAAATATTTACATGTACAGTTAATAATATTAAATAGTTACACATACAGTTAATACTATTAAATACTTACATGTACAGTTAATACTATTAAATACTTAATGTAAAGCTAATAGTATTAAATACTTTTACAGTTAATACTATTAAATACTTACATGTACAGTTAATACTAGTAAATACTTGATGTACAGTTAATAGTGTTAAATACTTACATGTACAGTCAATACTATTAAATACTTAATGTATAGTTAATAGTGTTAAATATTTACATGTACAGTTAATACTATTAAATACTTAATGTGCAGTTAGTACTATTAGATACTTAATGTACAGTTAATGCTATTAAATACTTACATGTACAGTAAATACTATTCAATACTTAATGTATAGTTAATAGTATTAAATACTTACATGTACAGTTAATACTATTAAATACTTAATGTACAGTTAACACTATTAAATACTTACATGTACAGTTAATACTACTAAATACATGTGCAGTTAATACTATTAAATACTTACATGTATCTACCCAGATCTTGATGAGTGTATAAGAGGCAATGGTGGATGTTCTCAGACATGCATCAACACGGAGGGATCCTATACCTGCAGTTGTACCCCTGGATACCAGTTAGGTGTTGATGGAAATTCGTGTTATCGTAAGTACAGGAGCACAAACCAAATATCACATCAAAAAAGTACAAGGCTACTGTTTAAATCATGACAATTAGTATTTGATAAACATGGGCAGTGATGCAACATTTATCATCAGACCATTTTATTTTTATACAGTCTATCCTTCCATCTGTGTTACTTATACCAATAGTACTTGCTTGTAAGTCAAGTCAGACTGAAAACAACAAAGATCCTGATCTGTCATAGCATAATGCGACTGCAGACCAGGGTATATGTTGTTTGTTCTTCTGATTACTCCTAGCAAACTGTACTGACCCAGATCTTTTGGTGCATTATGTGCCAGCAGCTCTGGGTCTGTGCAGTTTGCAGTTGGACTCAACTTATAAGCAAGCATATATGGTATATTTTTATGTATGTATGATAGCCATGAAAACCTACTACATGATTAATTCTAGAAACTTCATCTTACTACAGAGGGTTGGACTGGTGGGTTGATTTAACATAAATTTCAAAGAACTAAATTGTCTTGCATACCTGAAAATGGGACCTCAGGGTATGCCCCAATGTCTCATCCTACCCTCAGAGACTTAGCCACTGTGTGATATATTTTTGTTAAATATAAAGCATTACTGAGCATAAAGACATAATTTATGCAATCAGCTGATACTGACCTTGGGGTCCCAGGTAATTGTCTCTTGAGTCCTAACTTGGAAACTATTGAGATCTCACCATACAACTATATACTGGTCATGACAAGACATGGTTCAGCCAGACCCCTGTTGGCCATATGATCCATCCATAACCCATCCCAGGTGTCTGGGTAATTGCTTTGAAACTATTGATACTCCTGCCATATAAGCATGTACAAATTTGTTGGGCATGAAAGACAAAAGTACACAGCCGGATGGGGGCCCCGAGTGGCCGAGTGGTCTAAAGCGCTGATCGTTACGGATCACTGCCATCTCACCTCTGTGTGCGTGAGTTCGAGTCCAGGCTCGGCTAACGTGGGTACGTGAGAAAGCCTGCCAGTAGCTTCTCGTGGGTCGGTGGTTCTTCCCGGGGTTTTCCAGGGTTATTCCTCCACCATTAATACTGGCCGCCATGTATAGCCTATCAAGTGCTGAAAAATGGCGTTAAACCCTATAACAACAACAACAACAACACAGCCGGATGACATTTGCCTTTGCTGACTGACTGACTGAGAAGGATTAAAGTCGCCTATGCTAACTAAGGGCTTTTGTGACTCGTTAAACCTCAGTTGTTGAGCTTTTTAATTGGTCGGTGTTTCAGGAATGATGCCGCAAAAACACCGCTTTTATGTACAGTAGTTTACTTTTTAATTGATTTGCCTTTGCTACAGTTTTATCCAAGACATCAGATTTAAGGGTTGGAGGTCCAAACTGCAAATAACTGGGATAATGTTTGTCTTTTACAAACACAGATTTTTAGTTGCTGATGTTTTTATGCAAAAGTATTCAGCTTAATTTTTTTGGCTCACCTTCCCGTACAGCCAAGTAGGTTGATAGTATGGCCCATTGTCATGTGTATTCATCGTTCATTGTGTGTCACCCATCTGTTGTCCATCGACAATTACTATTTTCAGTTTATTCTAGAAACTCACCAGACCAGTTTTAATCACACATGGCACAGAACATTCTTGCAAAAAGACATTTCAGGTTTGTACCAATGATACTGTGCTGTCATCAGATGTGAACACAGGTACTAAAAATAGACAAACTTTTAAATGACTTCGCCAAAATTTGAGAAAATATGACAGAAAGCATCTTGGCATAAAGACCTTTAAAGTCGATACAAACAGTGCTGATCTACTGTGTAATGTGACCACTGTTAGTTAAAATAGATAAACCTGTCTGGTGTCCATTAACAACTACTTTTTTCTTCTTATTTTCAAAAACTTCCAGACTAAATTTAACTGAACTTAGCACAGAGATTTATACAGATGGGTCCAGTCTGCCATTGGATATCCCACGATTCCTAAAAATGGAGACACCTTTAAATGACTTTCTCTGAAAAAGCACTAAACAGAAAAGATATTTAAAATTTATAGAAATGATAATTATCTGTAATCAAATATGCCTAATTGTTAAGAATAGATGAGTCTTTAAACAACTTCTCCAAAATTGTTTAATGGAATCTGATCAAACTTTGAAGAAAACATCCTTGCATACAAACTTCAGTTTTATGAAAATCATTTTGATCTGTTTTCAGATATTACTGCTGTTGCTAAGAAAAGAAAATTCTTTAAATGACTTTTTCTCCAAATATACAGACTAGAATTGATCATGCTTTGTAAGAAGCACCCTGGAATGAAGAATTTTAAATTTGTGTTAGTGATGCCAAATGTGCAATGAATAATGGTCACTGGTACTAAAAATAGAAAAAAAATCTTTAAAGAATTTTTCTACATCCACTGAAAAGAATTTGACCAAATATGAAAGACAGTATTATTGTAACATGAAGACCTTTCACTTTTATACAAATGATACCAATAAATTTGGATGCTGTTACAGAAAAGTAGAAACATCTTTTATTAGGTCTTCTGAATAACTGCTGACCGAATTGAACCAATTTTGACAGAAATTGTTTTAGCTCAAACACCTTTTAAGATTTGTACAAAATCTGCTGCTTTGTCAGATATGGCTGGTAATAAAAGTAGAAAACTATTTAAACAAATTTGTCTAAAAAATAATGCTGAACATAGTTTGACCAAGTTTGAAACAAAGCATATAGGTACAGGAGCATTTTATTATTGGACACATTATGCTGACGTGGATCAAGATATAAAAACTAGAGAAACCTTATAACATTATACAGCATTGTCATAACATATGGCGTTAACAGCACTGGAAAAAATGTTCAACAGAAAGCTTACTACTGGTCCAGATTTCTTGCCTACTACTGTTACATTTGTATTTTAGGCAAATGTCAGTCAGGTGAGCAACCTCAGGTCCACTTGGGCCTTTTGTTAGCTGTTCTTAGTATATCTGCATTCATATTTTATTGAACTGATTACCAGTTTCCAAAGAAAACTTCTTTCTCAGCTTGAATGGTGTAATTATATTTGATCAATTCCGAAGCACAGATATTGATGGTAATATACCACCATAATAGTACCAGAATAGATATTGATGGTAATATACCACTGTAATAGTACCAGAATAGATATTGATGGTAATATATCACTGTATCAGTAACATAATAGATACTGATGGTACTGTATCACTGTAACAGTACCAGAATAGATATTGAGGGTATTTATATACCACTGTAATAGTACCAGAATAGATATTGAGGGTAATATACCACTGTACTAGTACCAGAATAAAAAACTGAGGGTAATATACCACTATAATAGTATCAGTTTTAAAATATAATAATATGGAGCAAATTTCTTTTCAGAAGTTGTTTTTTGTTTCTTCCATTTTCTGAACATTCTTGAGGATTATTTGTTTTCTTATAAATGTCCATGCATTCTCACTTCACCTGTGAAGCACAGGAGAGACATATGACTCACTTTCCCAATGGTCTTGTCATCATTGATATTGTTGGCACAAGTACCACCATTAAGTTTCTGTCACCAGGTGCAAAATTAGTTTACAGTGTCTTAATTTTCATGCACCTGTGATAACTTAATGTGCTTAGGTCAGATTCTCTGACACCGTTATATGTACAATTATGAAACTTGATGGGCATATTCATCTTGGTGGGCACTACTTACCATAGGCAAAAGTGTGTCACAGTGACCTACTTTTCATGCTTTAATGATCAGATTATTCAACTTCGCTCAGTTTCTTAGACAATATTGTATGTGCAGTGATTAAACATGAATGGCATATTCATCTGAGAAGGTATTGATCATGAAGGGGAAAAGTTGGCCACATTGAACTACTATTAATTCTCCAGTGATTACATTTATGCTTTGAATTTAGGTCATGTTCATAGCACCTGTGTGTACCAATATAAAAGGCCACAGTATTATGTGCAAATGTAGTTATTTTTTAAATGGTTTTCAGTTGGTTACTTTAAGCACATTATTATCCCTGTATTTGTTATGACTTTCATATAAAATAAATATATCATTTGTTATGAGCCCAAATTCCTTGTCATATTTCTGTCATTTGAAATATACATGCTGGGAGGTTTGTACAAACCAGCATCTGCAAAAAGTAGGTCACAGTGGCCTAATTTTCTTTCTTTTGTGACTTTGAAAGGTTTATGGAATATGCCACTGTGGAGTAGGTGAGACACATCATTCTGCAGAATTCTTGTCTCATTTATTAGATCACCTTTAAAAGTCTCATATATATTGCAGTATGTAATCCACTAATATATATATATATATATATATATATATAACCATATATATATATACTACTTCTTTCATATATATATATATATATATATATATATATACTATATATATATATATATATATATATATATATATTTTAGCAGACTACTTACAGATGCTTTTAATGCTGTTGTTTAGAAGACATTGTTAACTTTAATATATTGTACATGGGGAAAAATTTATTTATAATATTTACATATTTATATAAGAATTAAACATGATGATTTACAGATGATATTGTCTGCTGAATGACATTTGACATGACAATTTCAGAACCCTAAAAATGAAAGAAAATGATTATTAAAAATGGGGGAAAATCTTTCAAATAAGTCGAGGTTTCCCAATATTCAGTAAAACCTTCTGTGTTTCTTTGATACTTAACATCTTTTCCCCTACTCCCTGATTAGCAGCGTGTGTGTATGGTAGGTACAGGACTCTGCATGGATTATCACATTCTGCTGCATGCTTTAAGTGGCAATTTGGGTTTATAGATAATCACAAGAATATACTTTACTGTGTATGTCCAAGTTAATGATTCTTACAGACCCTTGTTTTGTCTTGTCTCTATTCCAGTTTTACTTTCATTAGATTTGTGCATTGAAATCACATGAATATCTTTTAGAGTTTGGTCCTTTTTTCTTTTTTTACTTAACATTCATAAGGGATGTGTCACTACTGATCATTTGATATCAAATCTTAAGTTTGGATAGATTTGAATCAAATTTGTAAATATATGTACTGATTCATTCAATATTTTCCATCCATATTCTAAATGGTTATGATTGATTGCTGTCCATAACATGTGTTTGTAACATCCCATAATGTTTAGTTCACCTGTTCACAAGTCTGAGTGAGCTTATAGTATGGATCTTTGTCTGTCTGTCTGTCCTCCTGCAGCAACAATTGCTATTTTTACCTTTTTTGGTAAATAACAGATTGACCAATTTCGACCAAAACTGGCACAGAGCATCCTTTCATAAAACCCTATTATGTTTTTACAAACGATGCCAACCTGCTATCAAATATGGTTGTCATTACTTAAAAAAATAGAAAAATCTTGAAATGGCTACTTCAAAATGCAGAATGGATTCTGCTCAAATTTGACAGTATTCAGGCATGAAGATTCACCAAATTTTGATTAATGGTGCCAATCTACCATTAGATAGAGAAAAACTCGTGCAAGACTTCAGGTTCCATGTGTTTATGAATCTCTGCTGTCTTCTACAAAGCTAAAGTCAGCATGACTGATTCAGCTGTGCTTCAATAAATTTCAGTGGTAATCTCATGAGAAATTATATGATCATAAATTTGTATGCAAGACAAATAAAAAGTGAGCCTCAAACTTGAGAGATATTGAAATATTGACAAGAATAGCAATAGGTTAATTCTGTTTTGTTCCTTTTAAATTTAATTTGTCGGACAGCAAAACGTATCAGCTGTCTGATTTATTGCTGAGGGGAAGAATAGGCATCTTTATAATCATAGTAGATTTTCTTTCCAAATACATTGCTAAAGATTTCAATTTATTTTTGTCCATTATGTATTAAAATAATACAGAGTTACAGCAATATTTTAATACTTATAGCATTGTCTTCATCTGTTTTACTTATTTCAAGATATTCTGATGCTAAGGCCTAATTTCGTATGAGTAATTAATTTCATTGGAATCAAAAGTGCAGCTCAACAGATAACAGATGTTGCTTAAGCATAACATGGAATTAGCAGACAGAGCTGGTCTTTAATATTTCCATCTGTTATGTTCCTGTGGTACATGTACTTTTAAAATAATGAGCAATCATTCTTTGCTGCTTTTTGCATGCCAATGTTAACAGTTTTATTTTGTATAATTGTGAGATACCGAAAGATGTGAATGCTGAGTATTGTTTCAGTGTTATTATTTTCATCCAACATAAACATTAAACATTGTCATTTGGTGGTATATGTGTGATGTATATATTTGTGAATATTTATGATGTGGTGCTATGTTCAGAGTGAGTAGTATTGAATGAAATGTTCTGGATTGGCTTGGTGTCTTGATAATTACATGAACACATCAACTTGGGTATGTTTGATGTCACCAGCATGCTCACAGATGTTATATTAATATGCAGTAACTATTGTACACAATTTTCAATTTCAGTTGTCCATTCACATATCAGAGTTATAATAAAATTCTGATCAAGGTCTTGGTACTTTGAATGATTAAGTAATGTGTCAACATAATATACTGTGTAAGGGGAAATTTCAGTGTTCTTTTTTGTAAATATACTACTTTGAAACATTCCACCATCTTTGGGTAACATGAATGGTTTACATAGGTGTAAACTCAGCTTCAGAATTCACATAAAGTTATTCTTGGGGTATAATTTGGTTCTCATGTTACGATGATCCTTATGTGTGAATTTTTTAATGCATATTTCAATTCTGTGCCAAAAATTAACTGCACTGAAGACAATAAACAGATTTGGTGACTTCATGCTTATTGTAGGAAATCAACTATAGGAAAATGATGCATTAGCCAGGCTGATTGATGAACCAGAGAGAATCATGAAAAAAAACCCAACTCACTGGTTTCCATTTGATTGATTGGTTTATATTTTAGTCACACTTTAAAAGGTACTGCGGATAAAATAGGTGCCAGGCACCTTTCCCAAGGGCACACTGAAGTAGCCAACCCAGACCAGCCTGGGGAAGTTTCTAACCCATAACCCAAGGATCCTGGGGAGGTTTCTATCCCATAACTCAAGGATCCTGGGGAGGTTTCTAACCCATAACCCATGGATCCTGAGGAGGTTTCTAATCCATAACCCAAGGTTCCTGGGGAGGTTTCTAATCCATAACCCAAGGATCCTGGGGAGGTTTTTAATCCATAACCCAAGGATCCTGGGGAGGTTTTTAATCCATAACCCAAGGATCCTTTTCTAATTCATAACCCAAAGGTTATGTGTCTGACACTCTACCAACAGAGCTACTGTGGCTTAAAGTTCACTTTTGATCAACTTAATTTTACATTTTGCTTGGATGCTGAGACTGTTTAACTTGAATACCCTTCCATGATAAAGTTGATATTCATTCTTGGTCTTCTGGCCTTTTTCTACATCAGCTGGAGTGAAATTAAGCCTGGCATGTGATGTCTTTTTCATTTGGATGATTTTACAGCAATTTTTGAGAAGCAATTTGATATTGTTCTTTTAAGCATGACTTCATGTTTATCAGTTAGTGTATATGCTCTTTAATCAACTCCTATGTTCACTGAATAAAATTCATTTTTTTTTTTAATACCCTAACTGCACTAATGTCAACTCTTACAAGAGACATTAATTGTGAGTTTGTCTAGAAGAGTGTAAATTGAGCAGAACCAATGTTTTTTTACAAAATTTGAGTTGATAACAAAATGGTACTTCTGAGACAAAATATTTAAAATTTCAGAGAAAGTCATTAGACTAAAGGGAATCAAACTTGTTGTATATTTACTGAATATTCAGACATACTGACCCATTGTTTCTCCATACTCAGCCGGTAACAATTATTTTTTAGATGCGTATCTTAAATTATGTGCATTAAGGTGATGTCCATCTGCCTGTCTGTCTGTTAATATGTGATTGCCTGGCAAATAGTTTTGTGACAGTTGGTGAGATTTTCAGGAATTTTTGTGAAAGTATAGCCATACCACCCTGCCACAAGGTCAAGGTCATGGCAAGATGAAATATAATTATGTGACTTGTATACTTATCTGAAGTATAACTTTTATATATATATATATATATATATATATATATATATATATATATATATATATATATATATATATATATATATATTTTAATGAAAATTGTACCAATTATGTATCATGTGTAGCTGGTGTGTCAAATATCATATCCATATAGACTGCCTCTATATCATAGTTGCATCAAAGGAAAATATAATTACGCAACTTGCAGTATTCTTGCCTGTAATATAAAGTTTGATATTTTAATGAAATGTCACATTGGTATATATCATGATAAAATAGTGTGTTGTATAATGTAGCCTAGTACTAATATTAGTAACCTTACTTCATGGATGGGGCTTCTAATATTAGTAACCTTACTTCATGGATGGGGCTACTAATATTAGTAACCTTACTTCATGGACAGGGCTACAACATTGTAGCTAAATGTAGCCATGCTTCCTTATCTCAAGGTCAGAGTCATGGCAAGAATTGTATCCTTCTCAGAAGTATCATGTGGGGTCATTGAATATATTTTAATGAAATTGTTTGCTAGTAATGACTAGACATTGTGTTGCTATGGTATACAGCCATGGCATCAGTCTCGAGGTTAAGGTCATGGCAAGAGGCAATGTAAATCTGTGACATCTATCCTTGTATGGGTATAACTTTTGAACAGATGAAGATATTTTAATTAAACTTTAGCCTGTTTTTTACTTAACTGTCAAAGTATCACATTCACAGGCACCTTAATTCAGGGTCACAACAGTTGATAATGTAAGTCAGTGACCTGTTTCTTTGTCAAGGCTGTCACTTTTGAAACCTTGTAGACTACTTATGCAGGTCCACACCTTATCTTACACAAGTCAAGTCCCTTGCTAAAAGGTCAAGGTCATTAGTAGGGAAAATGTCATGAGATAGGTGTATCATCTACCATATGGTGCTCTTATTTTATGATATATGATATACTTTGAAAAGGCATGCTTTAATTGTAGAAAATCAGGTTAGATTTAAGCTTTAAAGATTCTCTTTCAAAGACCATAGCTTTCAAATAGCATAATAACATATCTACATTACTATTTTACCTTGGTGTAGAGGCATGTAGATACTCCATGTTATCCAGCAGCTCTGAGTTTCAATTCTGAATATGTCACTGTCTCTGTGAGACACCATTTGCAAGGAAGCATCAATGTAGTAGAACTATTTTTCTTTCAGATAAATAGCAGATAATTTGTTTTGATTCATTGATTTATTAGTTATTGCTTCAGATGTTTTGGAGACTGAATATTCATATATATATATATATATATATATATATATATATATATATATATATATATATATATATATATATATATGTATGTATATAATGCCTTTGTAGCAGCTGCAATACTGATTTTCATATAAATATTAATTTCCGTATAAGAAAGGTGTAAATTGCTAGATATTACACATGTGTGATAGTGTTAAATCCTTGCAATAATGTTAAATCCTTACCATAATGTTAAATTATTGCAGTAATGTTAAATCCTTGTAATAATGTTAAATCCTTGTTTCTAGTTTACAGTAACATATCAAATAGAAAGCATCAATAGATAACCTTAAATTATATGCTGTTTTTAATACCTTACACATAATTACTTTATACTAACCCTAAATTGTAATTGTTTTGTGCTGCTTTTGCTACGTATGTGGAATAGAGGTCAGAAAGTTAGGCGAGTGGAACAGTACCTCAGGTAACTAATTTGTTGTAACATTATCGTGAATTAATGCCATAGAACTGGCCTAATATGTACCAGTCATACTCATCAGTAAAACAACAAATTCCAGCACAGAAGTGTAAATATGAGTGAACAAAATTATTTCTTAGTCTGCCTTTTTTCTCTTTCTTTCTATCTTTTATGGAATAAATATCTTATTCTCATGTCAGGCAAGGGAAATCTATAAAGTACTATTGTGTTCATGTAGCATTTCATTCTTTATGTCAGGACTTATTAGATAATAAGGCATCATTGTAGATCAGATGAAAAATCAAATGTATTTATACATCTATATTTTCTATTTAAAAAACACTTCATTTATTAGTTATATCAAAGTTTGAATATCTTTAATCATAGACCATAAGAGTTTATGGGCTGCACTGTTGTAATTCTCACATCCATCTGACCATTTGCACAACTTTTTTGAAAATCTTGCTATCATTAACCCTCTGAAATTGATGATCATGTCAATATGGGGTGTTTAGTAAAATACTTTTTTTGCTGTCTAGTTGGTCCTAAATGAAAAGAGTATTGATCTGACATCCACTATGGCCACCATCTTGGCCATATTGAAAATCTTGCTATTACTCCTGAATGGATGGCATATCAACACGGAGTTTTCACTGTAGGACTTCTTATGATGTTCTGTTAGTCATAAAAGAAAATGGTGCAGATCTGTCATCGAATATGGCAACCTGTGCAGCCATCTTGAAAATCTTGTTATAGCTACTACTCCTGAATGGATGGCGTACCAGCATAGGGTTTTCACTGAAAGACTTTATGGGGTCTAGTTGGTCCTGTATGAAAATAGGGCTGATCTTATATTCAATATAGTCTTCATGGTGGCAATATTGAAAATCTTGTTAACTCTATTTCTCCTGGATGGATGGTCATATCAGCTTGGGGTTTTCACTAAAAGACTTATGATGTATGGCTGGTCCTAAGTAAAGATGATACCAATCCGACATCCACCATGGCCATGGTGGCAGCCATCTTGACAGTTTTGTTATATAACTCTACTTGAACAGAAAGTCATATTGATGTAGGATTTAAACCATTTTCACCAGAAGCCTTCATATGATGTCCAGTTGGTCTAAATTAAATTGGTGCTGATTTGATGCCCAGTATGGCTACCACTGTAGCCATCTTGAAAATCTTGTTATTACTACCCATGAATGGAAAGTCATATCTTGAAAATATTGTTATCTCTACTTCTTTCCAAATGGATGGCTTTATCAACATTGGGTTTTCACCAATAAACTTATGATACTAGGTGGTCCTACAAGAAAATGGTGTCAGTCATAAATCCAATATGGCTGCTATGATAACTGTCGTAAAAGTATTGTTGTTACTTCCCCCCCCAATGGATGATCATTGTGACATGAGGTTTTCACCAAAAGACTTAAAATGATGTCCGCTGTGTCCCTAATGAAAATGGTGCCAAGCTGACATCCAGTATGTGTTCCACAGCAGTTAATTTTGAAAATCTTGTTATTGCTTTAGAATATTAGAGATGGTTTCAACACTCAACAGTTAAAAGGAATAAATGCTGTTCAGTTGAATTCCTGGAAATTCTTTTCACCAAGTAGAACATCAGTTCCTTACTAAAAATAGAAAAACTTTTAAATGATTCTTAAAATCTGGACAACAGAAATTGATCAAATTTCACAGAAAGCAGCCTGTCATCAGGCCTTTAAATTTTGCACAAATAATGCTGATAAATCCAGTATGGACCATTACTAAAATGATAAAAACCAGAGAGCATCATATTGGTCATAGTTTCATGGCCAACTTTGAAATATTAGCCTTTTTTAATTAGATGTCAACTAGAGGAGTAATCTGAGGTCCACTTGGGTCTTTTATTTCTCTTCAGGTATTGAGTTGAAAGTGATAGACAGCTGTGTAAATAACAATGGAGGATGTGAACATAAATGTACACACACTAACCAAGGTACCGTATGCAGCTGTCGTCGTGGATACACCCTGCAGGCTGATGGGAAATCCTGCCGAGATGTTGATGAGTGCCTTAATAGGGAAGGCTGCTGTGCCCAACTCTGTTCCAACAATCCTGGTGGCTATACTTGTGGATGTCGAGCTGGCTTTCGGCTAAACAGGGATGGATGCAGATGTGATGGTGGGATTTTGTTAAATATATTCCTTCCATAGGATGAGAAATTTTCACAACCACATATTTGGGATGTAGAAGTAGCTGTGGGAGTTCTGACTCTATATACACAAGAAACCAGTTGCAGTAGACCTGCAGCAAATGACATTTATGAATGCCTTTTAGTCTGTATAATTATCAGCTTGCCATGATAAGGTTTCATGTATTTGCCTTGGCTTTTGGTAGACATAACGGTCTGTCATTGTCAGTGCACAATTTTTTGTCCACTGTTTTCTTGTTTAATCTGGCTGTGATTTATCTACTAGTCACTTTTATATTAATAGAAATATCAGGAACCATTTTGTTCTCTTTCATTTAATTCCCTTCTTTCAGCAAATTAGATTTCTAATTCACTAATCTAATAATAAATTGATCTTTTAGCTTGCTGCTATGAAATTTTGGTGTCTTTGTATGTACAAGCATACACATATTTATAGCCATATTGCATCCCATCCATTCTTTTCTCCTAGATTCTAGGCATCAACTTGGACTGAGTTTCATAGCATCTACCCCAGTGGGGAGGGCTAATTGGACTGGATTTCATAGCATCTACCCCTGTGGGGAGGGCTAATTGGGCTAACTTTGTACATACTTATGCATCACTGGTGCATTATTGGATATGTACATTTTGCATGTAGTTCAGCATTTCTGCACCCAGTTTACATGTTGTTAACCTTGGATCTTGAAATTTGGTGAGGGAATGCATTTTGACAAGTTTTATATCCTCATCACAAAAGTAGGTTGCAGTGATCAATCTTTCGCATTCATTAACTTGGGTTAAATTTTGGGTATTTGTTGCAAGTTCTGTTCATACTAGAATTAAACCAGAGGACTATCTGTATTTGTGAGATAATTACTGACTACTGTTTTAACTACTGACTAATGTTTTAACTACTGACTACTGTTATAATTACTGACTACTGTTATAAACTGACTGCTGTTATAGTTACTGACTACTGTTATAAACTGACTGCTGCTATAGTTACTGACTACTGTTATAACTACTGACTACTGTTATAATTACTGACTACTGTTATAACTACTGACTACTGTTACAATTACTGACTGCTGTTTTAACTACAGACTACTGTTACAATTACTGACTGCTGTTTTAACTACAGACTACTGCTGACTGCTGTTTTAACTACAGACTACTGTTATAATTACTGACTGCTGTTATAACTACAGACTACTGTTATAATTACTGACTGCTGTTTTAACTACAGACTACTGTTATAAATACTGACTGCTGTTATAACTACTGACTACTGTTATAATTACTGACTGCTGTTTTAACTACAGACTACTGTTATAATTACTGACTGCTGTTTTAACTACTGACTACTGTTATAATTACTGACTGCTGTTTTAACTACTGACTACTGTTATAATTACTGACTGCTGTTATAACTACTGACTACTGTTATAATTACTGACTGCTGTTTTAACTACAGACTACTGTTATAATTACTGACTGCTGTTTTAACTACTGACTACTGTTGTAATTACTGACTACTGTTATAACTACTGACTACTGTTATAATTACTGACTGCTGTTTTAACTACAGACTACTGTTATAATTACTGACTACTGTTATAATTACTGACTGTTGTAATTACTGACTACTGTTTCATGGAAGAAAGGAATGAAGAAACCTTTAGATAATTGCATATAGTCAATCATGTTTTAATATTTTTAATTTCAGCATTTTTTCTTCATATCTTTCTTTTCTGTATATTGTCATTTATCCTACATCCTAATACATGGATAGAATTTGATTTCCTTGTTTCCTACCAGAGTTTCATTTATCTCTTTACAGTCTTTTTGAATACCTTCTGCAGGTCATGCCTTATGAAAATGTGTTTACCCCACCCCATTCTAATATTATTCTCATTCTCATAAGCAAATTTGCATGTAGTGTTTTTTCTCTCCATTTTTAACTTGAACTAGATTTCCTCATTTCTTTCTATGTACTCATTTGTTCATACACACACTTTGAGATGTGTAGAAATGCATGTAGAGGCAGCCAACAACATCCTGTCTTGTTTATTTAGAATTTGCATTTCTCCAATACATGTACCATTTATTTTCTGGATAAAGGAGACTAGACTGTATTTAAATACCTCCAGAACAAATGAACAATTGTGATGACAAGAAACTTATTTTGTGCATTTTCAATATAGGTATTAAATTAAAATGAAGGCAACTCTCTGAAGAAGTCTGACTGAAATTAAAATCATATACATCAGGGAAATTTAAGGTTAATGTTGCAAATGATAGCAAAATATCAGTTACTGGTTTTATTACAGTTTTACAGTTGAAAAATTATTTTATTCTGTACATAATTTTTAATACACTGAAAGAAACAAACAACTACATGCAAATTACAGATATGTTACTGTGAATTCATTTTTTTGGTAACATCAGTTTTTGTGGTTTTTGGAAAAATGATTACATTTTTGTTGAGTCCTTAAATGCACGGATGTGGAAGCGAGTCCTATTTTCTAAAATGTTACAGATAAATTCTAAAATTCTTGTTTATTAGGTCTTTAATTTTGTGGTTTTTGTTGTAACCACAAAATCCACGTAGCCGACGAAGCGAATTCACAGTTTAGGTTCAGTGTATTTTCACTTATAAGTGGAGCCCAATAGTAGACTGTATTGACACAGATCTTCCTTTGCAAAATGTGCCAGCAGATCTGGGTCTATGCAGTGTGTTAGGAGTAATCAGTAGAACAAACAACATACACCCTGATCTGCTGGTGCATGATACAATAGCAGAACAGGACTTGTACGATGTTTGCAGTTGGACTTATAAGCATGTATATACAGTAGTAACATATGGCAGTATTTTTGAATCTGTGACACATATAATGGGATTTACTATGATCCCAGTCGGTTTAACAAAAAATAAAACGAGAACAATTTGGCTTTATAATCAAGACATATTTCTTAGCCTTGCTATTTCTGGGGTTTTTATTTCATTGTGCATGTGTTGACACTGGTTCTAGAGGTACTGAGTTGGATCCTGACAGTCTCAATAACTTCAGTGACTTATTATTAGACTATTCAATCTGTCATTACCTCAATGCATCAAGGATGCATGTACTCCTAACACAATATCTCTATTCAATCTGTCATTACCTCAGTGTATCAAAGCTGCCTGTACTCCTAACACAATATCTCGATTCAATCTGTCATTACCTCAGTGCATCAAGGCTACATGTATTCCTGATATAATATCTTTGTTCAGTTTGTCATTACCTCATTGCATCAAGGATGCATGTACTCCTAATAATATCTCTATTCAGTCTGTCATTATCTCAATGCATCAAGGCTGCATGTACTCCTAATACAATGTCTCTGTTCAATCTGTCATTACCTCAGTGCATCAAGGCTGTGTGTATTTGTAATATAATAGCTCAGTTCAATCTGTCATTAACTCAGTCCATCAGGCTGCATGTGCTCCTAATACAATATCTCTATTCAATCTGTCATTACCTCAGTACATCAAGGCTGTATATATTTGTAATATAATAGCTCTGTTTAATCTGTCATTACCTCATTGCATCAAAGCTGTGTGTACTCCTAATAATATCTCTATTCAGTCTGTCATTATCTCAATGCATCAAGGCTGCATGTACTCCTAATAGAATGTCTGTTCAGTCTATCAATACCTCAGTGCATCAAGGCTGTATGTATTTGTCATATAATAGCTCAGTTCAATCTGTCATTAACTCAGTCCATCAGGCTGCATGTGCTCCTAATGCAATATCTCTATTCAATCTATCATTACCTCAGTACATCAAGGCTGTATGTATTTGTAATATAATAGCTCTGTTTAATCTGTCATTACCTCATTGCATCAAGGCTCTGAGTACTCCTAATAATATCTCTATTCAATCTGTCATTATCTCAATGCATCAAGGCTGCATGTACTCCTAATAGAATGTCTCTGTTCAATCTATCAATACCTCAGTGCATCAAGGCTGCATGTATTTGTAATATAATAGCTCAGTTCAATCTGTCAATACGTCAGTGCATCAAGGCTGTGTGTACTCCTGATAATATCTCTTTTCAATCTGTCATTATCTCAATGCATCAAGGCTACAGGTACTCCTAATAGAATGTCAGTTCAATCTGTCATTATGTCAGTGCATCAAGGCTGTGTGTACTTCCTAATATATATCACTTCAATCTGTCATTATCTCAATGCATCAAGGCTACATGTACTCCTGATGGAATATCTCTATCAATCTGTCATTATCTCAGTGCTTCAAGGCTACATGTACTCCTGATGGAATATCTCTATCAATCTGTCATTATCTCAGTGCTTCAAGGCTGCATGTACTCCTAATATAAATGTCTGTATCCTTACAGATGTAAATGAATGCCTGTCAAGCAATGGAGGCTGTGAGCAGATGTGTGTCAACTCTGAAGGTTCATACAGCTGTGCCTGCAAACCAGGGTTTAATCAGGCAGCTGATGGAAAGAGCTGTATCCGTAAGTCTTTTGATGTCCTCAGCAGAACAATAAATCTGACGGAAGATATGCCTAGGCCAATGCCCGTTTATTGTGCTGAGCATATTTTACCTTATCTTGGAAATTTATTTTAGTTTGAAACAGAGGTTTTCATTTAGCACACAAATTGATACTACTTCTATCAAGCATTTCATTCAGACTTTCAAATCATGCCTTGTCGTTTTGAAAAGTGTCAGTTGCATGTTGTAAATGAATAATGTATATACATATTCCTTTAAGTTACAGTTACAACTAACTGAGTGTTTTTATAAATGATGCTGTCAAAATATAATGCTGGTGCTATTTTTGTGAATTGCTAGATATGAGCATGTTTGTGGTTTTCTGGTTTCAATTCTGTATAAAACTTAAAGTCACTCCATTGCTAAGATCATATGCTGAAATGGTATAAGTCTGTAACTATCAAGATGGGCTGTAGTTTTGGTTACTTCTCTCAATAGGAAGTACTGGATACACATTTAAGGTATCAAGATGGGCTGTAGTTTTGGTTACTTCTCTCAATAGGAAGTACTGGATACACATTTAAGCTATCAAGATGGGCTGTAGTTTTGGTTACTTCTCTCAATAGGAAGTACTGGATACACATTTAAGCTATCAAGATGGGCTGTAGTTTTGGTTACTTCGCTTAATAGGAAGTACTGGATACACATTTAAGCTTATGTTTACTTCTCTCATTGGGAAATGTGGTATATACATCAGTTTATGTTTTTGTTGTCTGCATAGGAGCTGTATTATATAGACTTCATCTTTTGTTTAGTTCTCTCCATTGGAAGTCTTGGATTTACATTTCATCTTATGTTGACTTCTCTCCATAGGAAATTGTGGATACTAATTTCAGCTTATGTTTACTTCTCTCCATTGGAAGTGTAGGATATACATTTCAGCATGTTTTCATCTCAGCATAGGATGTATTTGATATAAATTTCATCTGGTGTTTACTTCTCTCTACAGGAAATCTTGGATTTATATTTCAGCTTATTAATCTGTTTACATCTGTCCATAGGAAGTGTGGGATATACATTTCAGCTTATGTTTACTTCTCTCAGTAGAAAGTAGTTGGTTATACATTTCAGTTTATGCTTAAATCTCTCATTAGGAAGTACTGGATATACATTTCAGCACAAGTTTTCTTCTCTCACTAGGGAGTACTGACTACACATTTCAGCTTATGTTTTCACCTCTGCATAGGAAGTGCTAGATATAAATGTGATCTTATGTTTATGTCTCTCCATAGGAAGTACTGGATACACATTTTGGCCTATGTTTTTATTGATTGTATCCTGATTTATCATGTTTGTTCAGTTTACATTTGATATATCATATATACTAATAGTTATAAGTCAAGTGTAACTGCAGACAACATACACCCTGATCACATAATGTGCTGGCAGGTCAAGGGTGTATTTTTTATTTTACAGTTTACCAAACTGCATTGACCCATATCTGCAAGGGTATTATGTGACAACAGATCAGGGTCTGTGCAGTTTGCAGTTTGACTTGACTTATAAGAGCGTATATATGGTAATCATTAGAATATATTTTACTCAAGCATTGTTATTAACTATGTGCATGGTTATTGCATTTGCTGTATATACTCACTTACAAGTCAAGTCCAACTGTAAGCAACAAAGATTCTGATCTGCCATATCATAGTGCATATGTAGATCAGGGTCTGTGTTGTTCCTTCTACTGATTACTCCTGACAAACTGCACAGAACCAGATCTGCTGGCACATTATGTGATGGTAGATCTGTGTCTGTGCATTTTGCAGTTGGACTCATGTTATAAGCGAGTACATATGGTACATCAGCTAGCTGTCCTAAACCTGTTATATGCAGCATATATAACTAATAGGTTGCAGCCAGTCAGAGAGAAAAAATACAATGTTCCAGTATTTGTGTGTTCTTCTTGTGACTTAGTAACTTATAATGTTTCAACCCTATGTCATACACCCATTTATACACAAAAGTGTGAATATATTGTACATAGCATCTGGTAATTGTGTTGATGATGGATCAGCTGCATGTATGTATTTCTTTCCCAAACCAAGTTCTTTTTTCTGCACTGTCTTTTATGGTATATCTATGTTGTGTTGTTTATTCATGTTGTGTAGTTGGAGCATGCAAAAATTTGGATGAGGTAATTAAATGAAATGGTTTGGCATCTGAGAAATCATTAATCAGCAATTTATGCTTGTTAACATTCTCATCTTTACATGGATAACTTTCCTCTATTTGATGATTGCTGAAAACCTTCATTAATTTGTATTTTGCAGTAACGTTATTTTTAAGGAAAATAATGCAGACTGGCATTGCAAGTTCTATCATCAAAGTGATCATAACAGGGTATATAAGACACAGTCAACCATCCTTTCTTCAAATATATTATCTAAAACATCCACAGCCTCACAAATCCAGCCCACTCAAATGAAAATAGGCATTAACCAATGACTTTAGTCTTGTTGAACAACAAGTATCACGTGCATAATCAGTCAGAAATCAGTTAAAACTTGTCCCAGTGTCTCTCCCTTTCAGCCTCCATGCAGATGCCATCGTTTTCATTCATCCTGACAGGGGAAGATTCAAACACTTCAGCATGGAATGGGAGGGACTTTGCCCCAATGATCCATATGACTTACAAATCATTGCAGATGGCCTCCAGATCTAGTTCAGTATATCTCCCTCATTGTCAAAGGCTCCATTTGCTACAGACATCACAAGAGACCCATTCTGAGCTGATGTATTGCAGCAAGAAATAATCTATGCACAATAAGGTTAAAGATTGTTCCAAACACACACTCAAAGGGATTTTACTCCTGTTTGTTCTTGGTGCCATAGGCTTGCTAACAGCAATTTTAGTCAATCATATATCGAGGCTTCCTCAGTATCTTCATTCAGGCATCCAAAATGGAGACACTGAGAATAGTTCTCAGTGTCATTCAGGAGAGAGATTTGCAATCATATTAGAGCTTGATGATGGTTACCTCCATATTACAGTCCACTAGTCTTTCAGGAAATTCCTGAGGCTCGTTTTCAGGGATAAATGGTCTGCTAATTCATTTCACACTTTCTTGGACTGAGTATCAGACCCTGGATCTTCATGACAAGTATGGACAGAGTCACAGCACACTACAGAACCACCCCAATGTCCATGACTTCCAACTACATGATGATATTCTGCAAAAACACCGAATGGGTTATATTCTAGATCAAGACATGGAATCTCTTGTTTCCCTTCTTCACCATCATTCACTCCTTGTCAACAAAGACGCATCTGATGTCATCCCATCTCAACATTGTACCACTTGGGTATGGAGTTCAAAATGCATGTGAACATGGTCTTTCTCTCTCAAGAACATGCCTTAAAAATCATCTTCATAGTGTCTTTTGTATTAACAATTATATCTCAACCTTGGCATTTCTTCACCTGTTTGATATCCTCATTGTGGCAACAGATCTCATGATCTCGGGCCACCTGTGAGACCATTTGCAAGTGATTCTTGTCCAGTGGTGACTAAATCTTTACCCACATAATCAAATGATATCCCATCTAAACCAATGGGTAAACCTCACCTGGTTTTTGCAGGTATACCCTAGCAGATTCAGTCTTCAGGAGTTACAGTTTGCATGAATGCCAACATGGCTGCTGCCCTTGTTTTGGAAAGTCAGAAGGGATGTCCCCTTCAGGAATAATGAATGCGCATAAATCTACGGGAGATGACAGCCATAGTGAGTGTATTTTAGTTGTGGTATGAGGCATTCTCTTCCTAAATGAAAACTCCACTGTGGTAAATTACATGGAGAACTAAGTTCCCAGATATCTGCCTACTGGTTTGGGATTTCTCAGATGGTGTCATCATCCTAAAGTCCACATCCAAGTCCATTATATCTAGGGCACACTCATTGTTTTAGTGCATTGAATCAGAATCAGCAAATTCAAATGGAATGGTCTTTTTTCTGCTTGGTTTTCAAATCAATCTGGCTGACAATTCATCAATCTGTTTGGAGCACAAAGCTACCCAACTTTGTCTCACCAGTCCCACACCCAGAAGTCAGCTCTCGTCAGTACACTCCATAGACAAATGAGAACCAATTCCTGAGATACCTGCCTTCTTGTTTGGGATTTTCCTTGGTGATGTCTTATAGTCAGCTTAGTACACATGCAAGTCCACCACAGCCAAGAGGGACTGTTTGTCCTGGTGAACTTGAAGTTCCAACACAATCCAGTGATTCATACAGGATGGTCCAAGCCCTTCCCCAATCTGGTCTAACCCATAGTGGACCTTTTTCTGATGGAATGGAACACTATGCTCTCAACCCTTGTTCCCACTTTTAGACCCAAAAGCCTGATCACTTGACATCCTTTCCATGATCTAGATGGTTATGTTGCATGTGGCCTTCCCCAACCCTTTTGATTCCTAGGGTCATTCAGAAAATGAGAAAATGCCATTGGAGACTAATCCTGATTGATTGGTACAGGTGGAAAAAATCGTGAATGTATGCTGTCTTGAACACAGTGGTGGTGATCCCTCGGAAAAGCCTGCATCTCCATGCCTGCTGAAACAACAGACATGCAGACTTTCCATCCCAACCTAGAAATGATGAACCTATATGCCTGGTTAGTATCAAATATTGCTTTCAGTAAGAAACCCAACAGAATTATGGAGACAGTTGCTTAGAAATAAACACCCACTAATTTCAAAGCTTTTGAGAGCAAATGGAGAGTCTTCTACCAGTGGATGAGTGCAGCAACATTTCTCCTTTAAAACCTTTGCTACCACAAATAGTTCATGTTCCTCATTTGGCTTTTCAGGAGGAAACTAGCCTGATCACAATCAAATGTTACCATGATTTTTGACAGGTTTTGCCATCATGGAAGGGAGGACATAGGCAAGAAACAATTAACCCATTCTATATGAATGTCTTGTGCATAATAGCTCATGAGGTTAAGGCAGTCATTATTGTACAGCATTCTAGCAGAATTATTCTGTGACTAACATTGTTCAAGCCATTTGATCTGATGTGACATACATTGCCTTCAGTTTGATTGAACTTTCATCGGAAAGGGCTCAGTTCAATCTGGTGGGACCTCTTTCTGGGTCACTCTGCAGGTTGGTAGGAATGCAAGTTATTCTACTTCCACTGGAATTGTACGAGTGAACATTTTATTTCTCATCTGACTTCCAACTCTGTAAGCATATGACATTTTAGTACTTTGTTTGCTAAATAAAAGAAATGGTTAAAGTTTTTATTCACTTGGGAGGTCTGGATTTGAAGTTGCTGGTTGTTCTCAAAACACAAAGATTAGGTAAGTATTATAAAAGAAACATTTTTTACTCCCCAAAAATTATTTTTGTATGAAAACGAAAAGAGATCTAACGAATTCCACCAATATAATGTACACACTCAGTTATAATTAAGTACCATATATACTCACTTAGAAGATGAGTACAGCTGCAATTTGCACATACCCTGATCTGCCATCACATAATGCACTGACAGATCTGGGTCTGTGCAGTTTGTTAGGAGTAGTCAGTGGAACAAAATACATAGAACTTGATCTGCAGGCACATTCTGCTACATCAGGATCTTTGTTGTTGGCAGTGTGACTCATAAATGAGTATATACAGTAATCTATATGAAAGAGAAATTTTAAATGTCATTCAGAAGGATTTTGATGTTATTTGTATATTGCCCATTGTTAATTATTTTAACAACACTCATTTGTTTCTAAGTCATTAAGAGCTACCATATATACTCATTTGTAAATTGGGTCCAACTGCCAGTATATCCAGGTCAGTGTTGTTTTTTCTCAACTGATTATTCCTCACAATAATCACAGACTCAGATCTGCTGGTGCAATATGTAATGGTAAATTTGAGTCGATGCAGTTTGCAGTCGGACTCATAAACAAATACATAGAGCATGTTATAGTCAAGTTTCTAGGAAACAGCTAGGTCACATGTTCATCAGTGTCTAAATTATTGCAAAGTTTGGCTCCAAAATAACTTCATCTGTCAAGCTTTTGCAGATGGTTGCTTTAATTAATATAGGGCTTCTTCCTTTCGACATCATTAATGGCAGCCATAAAAGAGACCTTACACTTCGATGTATTCTGACAAAGATTTGCCGTAATGGTGGACAGAATAAAAACATTTAAGTATTTAATAATCATTAGCTTTCCAAGAAGCTTGAAGACTTAGCTATATTTAATTCATTTTTTGATAGGAAGGAAAGGAAACTTTGTATAAAATATTGAGTGGCAGAAGATAGGAGAAGTATGTAAGGTAATCTGTTTAAGAGAGCAACATTGATGTAATTGCTGAGGCATTGTGGGATTTTGATTTTTTGTATAAATACAAGAGGAGACTGTGACCTTCTTTTCAAAATCTAGTCATCAGAGGTACATTGTTTACCCTCAGTTGCATGCCAGTCTGGACAGGTTATTATTATTGAAAATCCCCTCCCCTACACCTCTATTGAACATATAAATCCAACTGAAATAAATCTAGTATCCCTACTTCTTTGTAATTAAAGTTGTTGCCAAAATTCCTGTCACTGTAGATCTTGTGGATGTAATTCCAATTAGAATCATGGTAATCAAGGATTTTGAGATTTCTGAATGTTGGTTGACTTCACATGGACTAGTAAATACGGATGCCAGCATGGTAGCACCTGATTGGTATGTACAAAAATACAAAATGTAACAATTTAATTCTGCAATGGTCTGCAGTTGAATCCTTTTTAACTAAAACTGCTGTTGCAGAAAGCTGACATGCCCTGTCCACACAGACCTGAGACATTAATTTAGTATTGTACTAGCATGTCTGCATTTGCCACTTTGGCCAATCACTTGTGCTTTCTCAAGATTTTGGGTTACATCAAAATAGCTGAAATATCTACCAACAATTAATATACTCCTTGCTGTAATGCAGAGCACTGATGTAAAGTCACAGCAGATTTGGTTCTCATCATCCAAAATAAAATTTAAGTGAAAAAATACAGTAACAATGGAACTGATTTAATGGAATCCATGACCATATTTGCTATATGATAGGGACAACAGTGAGGATACTATAGTGAGGTACCAGTCTGCACACCCTACAGCCAGTGCAAGATATTTGTTTACCAGAGCACAGTCTGTATGCTAAGCTAGAGAAGCCAAAGTTTAGATAATTTCCAGCCAATGTTTCTGGTGAACAAGATTGTTGATCACAAAAATTGCCTGAATGTTGGGTTCCATTTAGTTTTTTTTGGTAATGGTAAGCATAACAATGGAGTACCATATATACTGATGTATAAGTTGAGTCCAATTGTAAACAACAAATTTTGATCTGCCAGCAGATAGAGTGTATATGATACATAAGACGCCATTTTTTCACAGTGATTTAACAGACAAAATACAACAGTACTTATTGGCTGATCCTAGCTCAGCTTGGCATAATGCCAACACATGTCCTATACTTTAGATCAAAATTGGAATGTGATATATATTCATGTCACTTGTCACTCGAGCTCAACTGCAAACAACATAAACACTGATCTACCATCACATAATATCCTGGCAAATCAGAATCTACTAGTTTGTGTTATTGATTATTCCTAACAAATTACATAGACCCATATCTGCCATCTGTGCAGTTTGCAATTGAATTTGACTTAGAAGTTAGTATATATGGTAACTTTCCAGCCACCATGTAAGTGAGACATTGGAAGGCACAATCAAGATAGTCCAAGATGTACAGTAGATTGTATTTATTGTATTTGCAACATTTAAGTTTTAGAAGACTTTTTCTTTCATATATTCAAGTAGGTGAATGAGAATTAAAGTTTACATTTGTATATTTTATTTACATAAAGTCTCGTATCTTAGAATGACTGCAAGGTAGTGCATGAGAAGGATGTTATATTTGTATATCGCATATAGTAACTCCCTGCATGTCACCCTGTGGTGAGGACTCCCTGCCAATTCCTGTTATTGTGTAGTTGCTGTGGTATTGTAGCTGTTGCTGTAACAGTCATCCCAGATCTGACAGATAAGGGGCCTCAGAGGGGAGATTTGCCAAGAATACGGTTTGAGCCAACTCCACAACCCATAATTCCTATAACTGATGAAGATCTTCAACTTCCCCATGAGCAGCTGATGGACCATGATGCAATTTATGGTGAGTAGAATTCTAATCTATAATTATTTCACTTGTAGCTATAATTAATGCTGTATATTGCATTTGCATATGTAGTTATTATGCTGATATAAATATTCCACTTCATTAAAAAGTATTTACTGTAATTTACATTTATTCTGGGACTACAGTTACATTAGTTATCTCCCTTGTCAGGCATTTCCAGTGTAGTGGTCAGAGACCACAAGTGTGTGTGTGTGTGTGTGTGTGTGTGTGTGTGTGTGTGTGTGTGTGTGTGTGTGTGTGTGTGTGTGTGTGTGTGTGTGTGTGTGTGTGTGTGAGTGATTTGGAGCTTTAATGTAGCTTTAACAAATTTTCAGTCATATTGCTATGATGTCTGCAGTGAACCAGTTTTATAGTGATGTCTAGCACTTGGGCATCATGCTGCAGACATCTAGCATGATGTCCCACCCAGTCACATTTTCCTGACACCAGGCCTACCAGTCCTAACACTAACTGACAAGCAAGGCAGCTGCTAGTACCATTTTTTAATAAGTCTTTGGTATGACTCGGCCAGGGTTCGAACCCACGACCTCTCGCATTCCAGAGACTACAAAGAAGCATAATACAATCATACAGTATTTATTTATGTAGCAATTGTGAATTACTATTATCACAGACATGTTGTAATCCAGGGTGGACACCTACTGCTGTTTGCCATTGGTAACATATAAGCACCTGTAACAAGTAGATTTAACTAGGTATGCAAACATCAATTGCTATTAAGTAGCTTATACAATATACATTGTCTTGTATCATAGCAACCTGCATAGTTTTGTACTTCAGGTCATGTAGGCATTTAGTACTGATTGTTTCAGTAGTGGTTGTCATTTTTTAGAATTTGATTATACATACCTTTAAATCCAGGCAATTATTCACTTTATTTATTTGAATCCTCATACATCAATATTCCTTTGGAAGGTCATTATTTACATGCCCTGAGAAGTACATATCACAAAATCAATGTTAAAGTAAAAGTTCATAGCAATCAATAATTTTAGTTTGGAAGTTTATTGATGACATTTTAAGGTGGAGAGCATTCAACAATCAAGATTGGATAGACTTTGGTAAAACTATTTTGGTATCAAAAGAACAATGAACATTTTGATTTGAGTAAATAGTCCTGCATGACCATATTGACATACACTTACAGTAATAAGGATCAATGCTTTTGTTTCTGGATTTCCAAGTTTTTCAGACTGGTTGAGTGCTTTTTACACAGATAGGTTCCATTTTTTAATTTTAGAAATGTGTCTTGAAACTTTGACATTTAAAAAATACTACAATAACAGAGATCTTTATGGAGCTGGCATATTAATATTTTTGGCTAGACTAAAATCATCCCTGTGTGGTAATGCACAGAGTGACTACCACTTTACAAAGATACACTGGCTTCTCATAAATGCGATGGAACCATGATAATTTCAAACCGCTAGATTTACAAATTTTGATCATTAGATTGGCTTCCAAACCAGTCAATTCTTTTGTCAGCATAAATTTTACATCTCAAGAAGATAGAAACAAAACAAGTGCATTTTTTTGCCAGAATATGTATTCTCATCACACTGTAATATAGCAGCCATATCTGAGTATTAATCAGATTTGGATTATGATGGAAAATGTTACAAAAATAACTGTGTAATTTGAGTCAGTATATGGTCAATTAATGAGAAAGGAAGAGTTGTTTATTTTATAGTTCACTGCAAAGATTTTTTAAAATATAAAATCCAATATAATTTTTTGAGTTTCCTTCACTAGATCTGATGACCACTGATAACATTCATTGTGATTATTAAGCTTCACACTTAACAGGCTCTCAATAGTTCTCTGGTCCTGATTTCACCCTGAATCAATTTGTATTTTGCAAATACTAAAAAATGTCCCATCTGATACAGCATTAGAATGGTATAATAGCACCACGTTCAGCCTGCAAAGATTTTCTAACTTCAGTTTTCCTCATGCTAAAACCACTGTCAGACACTCCTCCATGCTATGTTCACACTGATAAATTGCTTCCTCATTTACACTTTAGATTTATTCCTGAGCCTCAACCTTGAGGGCTTCTTTCTTATCCAGGTTCAGATCCAAAACTGTACAGTAAAGTTTTTCCACTGTACATTAAAAAAAATAAAGAGTGATTTAGAATTGAAATAAAAAATGAACAAATGCATCATGTATTTGGTGTATTTTATGCTTTTATGAATAATTTATCCTAACTTTATAATTAAGTATCTTGTAACATATTTTTTAATTGATGAAGTGATATATTTTATTTAGGGCTTCATTTTTAAACTTAATTTATGTGCACGAAAACTTCAAATATTTATGAAATACAAAACATGCATACCTTTGAAAGATAATACAAACTCAGGACCTTCCTTACTCACCTGCACACACTTTAACTGTGCTATACAAGCATTGTTAAACTTGTAGTATTTCTTAGCCAGTGGATTCTTAGCGTGATTCAGAGAAAGCACTCATTTTGGCATTTTGACATGAACAAAAAAAATATAAGAGCTGTCCTTCAAGATTCATCTTAAAATATCTTGAACAATACAGTAACAAATAAACTAGACAACCCCCCCATACTTAACCTAGCATGTTTAACAAAATCATTTTTTATGGTTAGTCTCCATTTGTCTCCCCTTTGCCCAAGATCAGACAATTTTCATCCAGACTTAGAAGACATGGACCACCTTTTATCCCTAAACTTATTACTTGCAACACCTCAAAATGCATCTTGCATTTGGCCTTAATCTGTTCTTGAACAATTCTAATTATACTGCTCTTTCATGCATCAGTGCAATGGGTCATTGTACTGTTGAAATAATTCTGGTTCCCATTATACTTTTTCTGACTAATATCTTTATTATGTTAATAGGAAGCATACAAGTGTAGTGCATGAAATATATTTACTAATTTAAAAAAATTCTTTAAATTTTCAAAACAGTAGATTAAAACTATAAAAAAAACTGTGCAGTAGTTGGCCTTTCAAATGGCATTTTGGCCTGCCTCCAGTAGAATCACATGCATGTGTATTACATCTTAGGACTATGGATTTTTAAGAAACTTTCTAATTAGGGTGTGAATAATAATATCACAGTTGTAGAGTGATGTTACTTGTTAAATTTTTAAGAGTCTTCTCCAAATTCCACTGTCTAAATACATTCTGTATGTTTTCAGACATTATGACAAAGGAAATGACATATGCAATTAGTAGAATGATTTAATTTTGTGTACAAAAATAATCATATTAACATTTGTCACTAGAATGATACTACAATTTCCTGTCTCTCTTAGCCATGCTCTGGGGAAGTAAGGTAACCAAATGGACCGCCTGAAAATCGTCTCACAAATGTGTTTATATCTCTGTTGCATGCTTTGTTGTTGTACTTATTTTAAGTGTTCTTGTTTTTTACAGAGTTCTGTTATTTTTTTCTACAAGACTTTTTTAAATCTTCCACTTGAATATATACTAATATCAAGAATACCAGGTACATTTGATTAAAGGAATTGTTAATCAAATAGGTAACCAATCACTTTGTCTTGCTTATACCTTATATACTTGATTATAAATTGAATCCAGCTGCAAAACAATCATAAACTGCCAGATCAAGGTCTGTGTTGTTTATTCTTCTGTTTATTCATTACAAACTGTACTGATTCAGATCTGCTGGCACATTATGCAACAGCAGATAAGGGTCTGTGCAGCTTGCAGTTGGACTCAGCTTATGAGCAAGTATGCATGGTATGCAGGTGCCTTTTTCCTGCACTTATTCACAAATCAAACTTTTTTTTTCTTGTTTTCCCTTTTTAAATATTATGGGTTACAAATTACACTGAAAATATAAATAAAGATATGTCTTGATGTCACATACTGTTATCAGAAATTTTCTGGTGAAAAAAAAAAAATAATAACAATCCACAAACTCAGCTGCCTACAAAAATAACCAATACAAAAGTATTAAGTTGTGTTTGAATGACTTTGCCATACACTTCAAAGAGAAACTGGTTACATAATCATTTGAGAATTGATAATTGTAGATAGAGTTTGGGTATGACAAGTATGTGTGTTGACTTAGCTTGTCATTGTCCTGTTTGTCAGTGTCCTGTTTGTCAGTGTCCTGTTTGTCAGTGTCCTGTTTTTATCACTTTTAAGGTCCCTGCTTCAGCATGATTGATAATTTGTTTGCCATTTTGAATAGTTTGTAGAAAATAAGATTTGTACTCTAAGTTGGGCATAAAATGTTTGGATTTGTGACTGAAAATCAAAGAATGTCAACTAGTTCAAGTTCTCTAGTGACTGCAAGAATTGTAATGTGCAACTGGATAAATGATATGATCAGTTTTTTAAATGCAAGTATCTACAGTATAACCATTCTTGAAAGACCACCCCTTCTGGCAAAAAAATATGGTTTCTCAAGACAAGTGGTCACTCATAACAGGTCATAACACTATGTAATCAGTAAATCTGTGCATTGATATGTTCTTTCAAGACAGGTGGTCTCACATAACAGTGGTCTATAAGGCAGGTTTTACTGTACTACATTTTGTGCTTCAAACAGCACCAGCAATATAATTCACAGTATGTAAGCCCTTATCAGTTGTGAGACTGCTGGGTCTTGCTTGAAGCAGACAACTTTACACATACCTAATCTGACTCGCAGTCTATAAATCAAGTTTAGTTATTGAGCCACACAAATTCAGTGACCAGTCTAGCACACATCATGAGCAATTTACCTCAGCTGATGGTATGAATCAGGAAAAATGTGAACATCGAAACAAATAAGGAAAAATTACAGTTGAGAGAAAAATTACTGTCATTAGGACTACCATGAATCACAGAGATATGGATAATGCTTTTGTTAATATCAATCTTTCTTTATAAGAAATAAAAACAAATGGATAATGCATTATTAATATAAAACTTTTTATAAGAGAGCAAGATAAAAGATTTGATACCCAAGCAATAAGGAGAGAGATGATTTCAAAACTCCAGATAGTGATTTTCAATTTCATTGGTGTTCTCAAGGTTGAAGCAGATAATGACTATTGGCAATTCTGTTTAAGAAGCCTATGTACTGCTAAAAAAATCTGAAACCTTTCACAAATTTAGAAGTGCTCATAATTTGCCTTGACTAAAATTTAATTTTGTCACCATCCACCAATAATTATTGTATTGAGCTTAAATGTATTGATTATTTCAAATGCAAACAAAATTAAGGATTTGGAACCTAAAATTTTAAAATGGCAACAAAAATATTTCTAGTACCATATATACTCACTTATAAGTCAATTCTAACTGCATAGAACATAGACCCTGATCTGCCATCACATAATGTGCTGGTGTATCAGAGTCTGTAATGTTTGTTCAACTGATTACTCCTAACAAACTGCATAGATCTAGATTTCCCTGCACATTATGCAATGGCAGATCTGGGTCTGTGCAGTTTGCAGTTGGACTCAACTTCTAAGTGAGTTTATATGGTGGGTCACCATACTGATACTAATGTTGGAAGGTACTTGGAGCATTGTTTTAGATTTTCATCTTCTCTACCATTTTACCATTTTCACTTACTGATACAGAACTTCTTGCAAATTTTTGATGTGTATTACTTGGAAAGTGGTTTTAACTAGCACGTTTTGATTTTTTAAAAATTTGTCATGGAAATACCTGTTAGTACTGATGAAATGCAGACTCTCTTGTTATAGGAGTCCAATTTGTAGCAAATGTGTCATAAGGGTCAAAGAATCAAATGTGTCACAGGAGTCCATGTAGCAATTGTGTTATACGAGTTTATGTAGCAATATGTCATTGGAGTCCATGTTGTAAATGTGTTATAAGAGTCAATGAAGCAAATGTGTTACAGGAATCCATGTAGCAGTTGTGTTACAGGAGTCCATTTAACAAATGTGTCATTAGTCCACATAACAAATGTGTCATAGAAATCCATGTAGCAAACGTGTGTGGGAGGCCATGTAGCAAATGTGTTTTAGGAATCCTTCAAACAAATGTGTGTAGGAGACCATGTAGCAAATGTGTCATAGGAGTACATATAGCAAATGCATAATTCTATAACTTGGCTTCCACAATAGACTTGTATCTTTATCTCTGATAATCATCTGTAGGAACACTACTACATAGTAACATGTTTATGTTTCTGACTTGTCTTTCTTGTCTTTCTCCCTGATCACTGCTCTCCATGCAGTACGAGAAGGTCCAGGTGAGAGTCCAAGAGACACGCATTATTCACTTTCATATAATGAGAAACTTTTTATATGTTATTTATAAATAGCACATTGTTTATGGAGATCTAGGCTAGACCAAACATGTTCTGTGTATTCGTTATTTATAATGTTAAAATAATATATTAGTTATATTGTCATGCAAAGAAACAAAACCTCTGATAGTGATTTTCTGATTTATCATTTTTGGTCAAGTATTGATCACTTTGAGTGATATGACTAATTAGTCAATCACAATTTCTTCAGTCGATTTCATTCATAATTCATGTTAGCATTAATCCTGTTGTTTTGGACTTCAGGCAGTGGGGACATGAATGGTTATGAAAAGAGATCTTATGGACAAATCAATCAATCATTAATCAGTCACTGAACAGTTATCAGATATTGATGAGTGATCATGGAATATTATTAGATTCCCAAAACTTCTACAGTAATGGGTGATTTTATTGCTGGTCTAGGTTACACTGTACAAAAGACATTTAAGCGTACACCATAGGTTATTGTTTAATATATCACAATAGTCAAGCAAGATTATCAGAGGTAGATTTTAAAATATTTAGGAGTATCTGTGGTTTGTGCTTTGTCTCACAAAGTTTATTCATGATTAAATGAACCATTGCCATGTTCTATTATAATGAGTTTGGGTAAGTTAGCTTTTCTGAATTTGTGCATATTACAGTAAAATCAGGCCATATACTGTAGCAATATGTTTGATCATGTTTCTGTACAAAAGCATATGATCAATGTAGATTTCAATACGACTGAACAAGTTTCTTCAATGTTTAGTCCTGATTTGTTAGATCAAAGACCACCCTGAATTTGTCAGCCAAAGAATGCAAGACAATCTTGATACTGAAAAATCTGGATGCTTAACTTATGTCCTTGTTTTTCATAAGGTAAAATGAAGGTTGTAATGCCTAGTATTTGTTTTTGAAGTTTGCGCTATTTGTTGGTACCTGGTACTGTACTTATTTTTTAAAGTTAGTAAATGTTGTATATACCTGTTATTTACATTTAAAGTTAGTGAGTATTATATGTTTTTAGTATTTGGTTTTTGGTTTGCTGACGATAGACCAGAAGAGCTTATGGGATGGTTTTTTGTCTGTCTTTCATCATCTGTCTTATGATGTCTGCCTGTCCATTAGCACCAATTTCTTATCACTACTCCTTCTAAGCTAATTAGAGGATTGTCCTGAAACGTTACATGCACATTTATCCCATGGTCTAGTTGGTCCTGAGCAGATGGTCATATCAACATGGAGTTTTCATTAAAAAAACCTTTTATGATATTTACTTGGTCCTAAATAAAAATGGTGCCAATCTGACATCCAATATGGCTACCATTGTAGCCATCTTGGAAATCTTAGTGTTGCTACTCCTCCTGAATGGATGGTCATATCTCCATGGGGTTTTCACTAAAAGACTTCTTTACAGTGTGTACTTGGGCCTAATGAAAATGATGCCAATCTGACATCCAATATGGCCATACAGCAGCCATTTTGAACACCTACTCCTCCTACATGGATGGTTATATCAACATGAGGTTTTACTTACGACTTATTATGGTGTCTTTTTGGTCCTAAATAAAATAGTGCTGATCTGATGTGCACTATGGACACCACAGCAGCCATCTTTAAATGTTTTCACAACTTCTACCAAACAGAAAGTTGGTTCTTGATAAGTGGTTTCCACCAAAAGACTTCATTTGATGTGCAGTTGGTCTTAAATGGATATGGTTCCATTATGACGTCCAGTGGGCACCACACAGTGGCAATCTTGAAAATCTCATAATCGCTATTCCTTTTGAATGGATTATTGTATCAACATGCAAGTTTCATTAAAGGCTTCTTTTGCAGTCTAGTTGGTCCTAAATGATAATTATGCCGTTTTGACATCCAATATGGCCACCACAGCAGTCATCTAGAAAATCTTTTTGTCGCTACTCCTCCTGAATGGAAAGCCATATTGACATAAGGTTTTCACCAGGAGACTTCATATGATGTCTATACTTGATCCTAAATGAACATGGTACTGATCTGGGGTTTAGCATGGCTACCTCAGAAGCCAGCTTGAAAAATCGCTACTTCTCCTGAATGAATGGTTATACAATCATGGGGTTTTCACTAAAAGACTTCTTATGTTTCATTGATCTTAAATTAAAATGGTTCTGATCTGACATCTAATATGTTTTAGTTATCTGTCTTAAATGGAAAGTCATTTTGAAATGGGAGTTTCATCAGAAGAGTTCTTGTGATGTCTACTTGTTTCTAAATGAAAATGACTGACCCTCATGAAGGCCACCGTGGTGGCCATCTTGAAAATATATGTATTGTTATCCCTGCTTCCAAATGGATGGCAATATCAAGATGATGTTTTCAACAATGGACATGAATAATGATGTAACGGTATGTAAAGTTTTGATGCTCATCTTGTAGATTTAACAACATATTACAACAAAGATGGTTTACAAAAGAAAGGTAACAAAATTGTTCAAACAGAATTTAAATAAAGTTAATAGCGTACATACTCATTTATAAGTAAATCCAACTGTAAAACCACACAAACAGATCTGCCATCTTTTAATGCATGGGCAGATCTGAGTGTGTGCAATCTGTTAGCACTATTCAAAAGAACAAGCAACATAGACCCTGATCTGTCAGTGCATTATGCCATGGTAGATTAGGGTCCATGTTGTTGACAGTTGGACTTTCACAGGATTACATATGGTAGATAATTAGTCACACCAAATGATAGGAAAAAGAACAAATTAAATGAGCAAATTTTGCATTTTAACATTTTTCCTTTTACATTAATTTTGTGCTTATATTTTGTACAACAGTATTGTAAAGCCAGTGTCTTCTTAATTTCAGTACATGCTTAATTGAATGTATTCAGTTATCATTCTGATTTTGCAGTATTTTGGCTGACAAAATTAGGATGTTATGATGAAATGTCCCAAACAGAATGCTTATATTGTTTTTCAGTACAGAATATATTATACTAGAATTACGGTAGTATGTTGAGCTTAAAATTTACATTGAAGTTTCTAGGATATTCGGCATGAAATTTACAGGATGGGAAGCATTTTTATTTGAATGTCGAACTGTATATTTTTATACAAGTCACATTTTTTCACATCATCAGAAACCACTGAGTGATTGATTCTGTTACCACTCCTTTCATAAGTGCTAACAGAAGGCATCACAGTTTAGTGGTCCTAGGGATTTTGGATGATGATTTTTCACTAGAGTATAATGTCAGTAATTTCCTTGTTCTTTTAGAATGTATCCCTGGTACATTTGGAGAGGACTGTGTTCTCACAGTAATTTCCTTGTTCTTTTAGAATGTATCCCTGGTACATTTGGAGAGGACTGTGTTCTCAGTTGCAGTGACTGTGCAAATGGAGCCAAGTGTAACAAGAAGCAAAGTGGCTGTGATTGTACACCAGGTTGGAAGGGACTTGTATGTAATGAAACATGTGACAAGGTTAGGATATAACAGTTGTCAACAAATATTACAAAACATTATTATTATCCATTTTATCACATTTTCAAGTCTTTATCAAAATCTCTTTTTGAATACCATTTTTCATGTTGTTTTTCGTACATGAAAAAATGAAATATTTGTTTGCAAACTACACAAAATAATGTGTAAAGGAAATAATTATCATTTTGTGGAAGAGATGGTTTAAAAAAAATAAATGACCTGACTTTGAAAAGGATTTCAAAATCTCTACCTGGTTGTCAGTTTTAAATTAAATTGCAGCAGATGTAATTACATTAAAGCATCATCCACAAGTATGGCATGTTGTTTTGAATCGTGTATTGGAATATACAGGTTAGAAAACAAATAACCAGGATATGGTATTCTGTCGTAGTTTTCTTCTTACACCTCATGATGGAAATAAAATGTCTTGATGTAAGAGAGAGAGAAAGAGAGAAGGAGAGATTGTTTAGCATGCTGTGTTGTTTTCTCTGTAAGTACAGTGATTTCTCCATTCTCATCAAAGAAGATTACCCTATACTGTATCAGTAAGGGCATGTATACTTCCTGTAGATAGGCGTCATTTGGTTGGATTTTTGCTTATGCTAGTTGTTACTTTGAATTGAAAGCTCCGACATTTCAGTTGGCAAGAACAGAACTGGTTGAGAAATGCACATGAGGATGCATGTGGCCTCACACAATATGATGTACATTAACATAAATAAACATCGTTAAATGAAACAAAGATTGTGAATATATACCCACTAGCACATATTGATAAAATTAATTTAAAGTAAATGCCTTGATTATTCCAAGGTTTTTATTGTTTTAATAATTGAACTGAAGGAATAAAGGTGGGATATAGTATGAGATGTATAGAAAAGCTGAATTAATCTGGGTACATGTATGATAATTAACAAACTTAAGACTGCAGAGTGAACTGTTGTCATGATGAATTCACAGAATTATTACTTATTGATAATCAAATATAACCATTTAATTGGAATACTCAAATATGACCACTTAATTTGGAATACTCAATTATGACCACTTAAATGGAATACTCAGATATGATCACTTAAATGGAATACTCAAATATGACCACTTAAATGGAATATTAAGCTGGTTCATTAGGTCCTGATTGTTTCCATAATTTTTTTCACATACAAGGTTCTTTAATTTCTGTAACACAAAGCTCATTTTGTACAGCGTTATCATGTCATTGTGTAAACAGGCACTAAATCAGTTATAATAATGGAGTCAATTAAAATTTATAAAACAGTATTTGCAAACTGGACAACATTAAGTTGTGAGCCCGTCATCCAAATTGAGATCTCATTGAAAGACCTGATACATGTATATGGAATTCTACTAGATCATAAAGATCTACTTATGATGAATTTTATGATATATAACCACTTATAAGTTGAGGCAAACTGCAAACAACAGAGTTCCAGATCTGCTGTAGCATAATATACCTGTAGATCAGGATCTATGTTGTTTGTTCTACTGATTACTCCTAACAAACTGCACAGACCCAGATCTGCCAATACATTATGTGATGGCAGATCTGGGACTGTGTAGTTTGCAGTTGGACTCAACTTATAAGTGTGTATATACACTAGGTTATGGTAGTTATATAAACTTAAAGTACATTTGACTGAAAATAACAAATACACAGTGATATTGCAGAGAAAATCTAAGTATACATAACAGTTGTTGAGCAGAACTAAATAGATGTGTATTACTAAATAGATGTGTATTACTAAATAGATGTGTAATACTAAATAGATGTGTATTACTAAATAGATGTGTAATACTAAATAGATGTGTAATACTAAATAGATGTGTATTACTAAATAGATGTGTATTACTAAATAGATGTGTAGTACTAAATAGATGTGTAATACTAAATAGATGTGTATTACTAAATAGATGTGTATTGCTAAATAGATGTGTATTACAGATTTTATTACAGATCTGCTTTATTTTGGCTGTGTTTTGTTTTATAAAATTCGGATGTACTAATTTTCAGTCTTTAGATTTTGGACTTCATTTGCACAAAAATTAAAAAATGTTCAGTTAACTAGCTTCTATGTACGAAAAAAATAAATTATGATTTTTATGAAAAATTACATGAATTATGGTACACTTTAAAATTATGCATGCTGAATATCAGACTTCATTTTATGCTCACCTTTTAACTTCAGATGTTCTGAAAATTTGTATTGACACTGGGGTTGTAGAATTTCTCTGGCATATAATTTCTTTCTTAATTATCATTTTCAGTAGATTCTTGGTAAGTTTTGCAGATTCCAGAGGGAAATGGAGTGTGCTGACTCAGGTCTCACATGCATATTTTATATTTATTTCTTTGAAGATGAGTTTTTTTGCAGCACGTACATCTTGAATTTTGTCCATAAAATCTGTTTTGATGTGTATACCGTATGCACTCACTTATACGTCGAGTCAAAATGCAAACAACAAAGATCCAGACTTGCTGTAGCATAATGCACCTGCAGAACAGAGTTTATGTTTTTTGTTGTACTGATTACTCCTAACAGTCTTCACAGACCTAGATCTGCTGGTGCATTATGTGACAGCAGATCTGGGTCTGAGCAGTTTGCAGTTTATCTCATCTTATAAGTGAGTAAATATGGTAAATATCTCTGTCCAGGATAATTAATTAGCTGGATTACACAGAAACCACCTGACATTAAAGACAAATGAAATGTGATAGTCATGTTTCTGTTCATATGTTAATGACCTATACGGAAGATTTTGCCATGAAAAAGCAATTTCAGTTTTTATTAGTATTTTATATGCTTGACAACAGGTGGAGCAAAATATGATGAGATGTTGTTTGTCTGTCTGTCTGTCTGTCAGCCATCTGTCTATTTTGTTTCCACACAGTAGCTTCAGTTCTGCACAATCTGCTGTAACCAGGCTTTGTAGGTGGGTAGCTTGCATTTTGAGTGAGAAAGTTTTCATTTGTATTTGAGCTTAAAAGCTCAAAGATCAAGATCACAGCAACTGAAAGAAGGAAAACTCTGTCTGCACAATAGTTTGATGCTTGACCAGGCTTGTAAATGGATTGCATTAGAGATAACAAGGACAGTACACCTATTTTTTATGGGGGGGGGGGAATAGTAGGTCAAATGGTCAAAGATCAAGATCATTGTGATTCTGAAAGAAAAATATTTTTTTTCAGAATATCTTGAGTTCTTTATCACCTCCTCTGACCCAACTCTTTTGATGGCTTGCAGCTGAGATTTTCATTTTGGGACTGAAAGGTCACTGTCACATGTACTGACATGAGTAAAAAATGATTCCCCAAAACTACGCAAGTTCTGCAAGCATGGCTTGACAATTTTGTTTAGATGTCTTGCATTTTGGCAAGGAAGATACCGATTTCTTGACCAAACCTTGTTGGTGGCTTGAAGTTAGGGAACCTATAAATGGTATCTATATCTGTACATTGCAGAAACCAGTACTGGTATTTAACTCAGGTGGGAGTTCACACCTTTGTAGTTCTTAAGGGGTGCTAACTTGAAAGGTTCCACCATCCTGGCACTCACAGTTTATATAAAAAAAGAGTTTCTAAATTGTTCCATATTTGAACTGTTAACAACAAACCATATAGAATTGTTAGTAACTTGATTGTCTACAAATTATTAGTTTCAAAGTCTGTGTTGGATTTAGATTTTTATGCATCCTTTTGGCTTGAATTTGACTATTAAGTAATCACTGGTGTCTGTTGTTTGTTCTATACCCATCACTATCTTGAATAGGTAAGTGAGCCTGTTGAACTCGCATCATTGTTGAAGGCTAGGGAGTTCCAGAAATTATTGCATCCTGGATACACATCCTTCATCATGAAATCTATAACCCTTCTGAATAAATCATGCTGCTTGGTGCTGAATCATTTCGATGGATTGTATATCTTTAGTGTGGTAGGGGTCCCATATCAGTGAGCAATGCTTGAGTGTTGATCAGACCAAAGATATATATGCCATCTTTATACTCTCATGAGGACAGTTCTTTAAATTCCATTTTAAGAATCCCAATATAGAGTTTGCTTTACAGCAGATGTTGTTGATATGTGAGCCCCATTGGAGATCCTCCGAGATGAAAACCCCTAGGTATGGACTTGTTGGTACCTACAAAATAACTGTAAGTTTAATGAGAAAATAATAAATTTCTGCAAGGTAAGTTTTGTTGAAGACTGCATACCTTGATTACTTTTTGCAATATTTCTTCAAATACCTGCTATTTTCAGTCTTAAAAGTTACATGCTTTGACTTTCTAGTGTAAAATTGTCTTCAAGTAATTAATCCACCATATTACTTCATGATTTTCCTCTTGCAGGATTATTATGGAGAACACTGTAACAGTATATGTGCCTGTCAGAATGGGGGATCATGTCACCATATTACTGGAAAATGCATATGTCCTCCGGGTGTCAAGGGAGAGAACTGTGAAGATGGCTGCCCTCCTGGGTATTATGGGACAGATTGTGCTAAGAAGTGTGTGAAAGCTTGTCCTAGTGGATACTGTAATAGGCTATTTGGGCACTGTGAGTGTTCCCCAGGACTGTATGGGCCATTCTGTAACACTCCATGTCCAGACAGCTTCTGGGGACCCAACTGTGCAATGTCATGTGACTGTGTCCATAACAGTACCAAGAAATGTATCCCAGAGGTACAGTGTTTGAATAATAGTAGTCTAAAAATAGCTTGTCTCTAAACATTGTGTAGATATCTATACAACTTCCATCATTTCAGTCACTCATTCTATCCATTCCTCCATCTTGATCTATTCATTAATCTAGTCCTTCATTCATTATTCATTCTTGATTAATTTCATCCACCCAACTAGCAGTGCAGACCACCATGCAGTGAGCTAGTCACATTCCTTTGGTTCATGTTATTTAACCATCCATCCTTCTAGTTGCTTGCTTAATAATAATTTTGCTCTGTATCAAAGTTCTAGACCCCCTCCCCCCTCTAATGGTCATGGGAATATTGTGAAAGAAATTTCTGAGACAAAGTTTTACCAATAAATGTCCTAGGAAAGACAAACAACTCTGTCACACATGATTTGATTGGAAATGACAGATAAAACCTGTTTCCTCAAAATTCAAGTATCCAAGGAAATTCAAACCAATATGTTTTACACTTTTATGAATAATAGATGTTATGCATGACTTGGTGTCATGACTGGTTAGCATGCTGCACTTGCAACCAGAAGAATTCAGGTTCTTTTTGAATTCTGTCCAGACCAGGCCAGGTTGACTGCCATGATGTGTCTCTAGACCAGACCAGGCCAGGTTGACTGCCACAGTGTGTCTCTAGACCAGACCAGGCCAGGTTGACTGCCACGGTGTGTCCGTAGACCAGACCAGGCCAGGTTGACTGCCACAGTGTGTCTTTAGACCAGACACTTTACTCCAGTATCAAACCAAACAAAGTAACAAGAAATGGATGGGGGGAGCTTGTGTAACACATAATTTAAAATTTAACAAATTTAAGAAATTTCAGCTGTTAAATGTATGGTGAAAATTCAAAAAAATATATTTAAAATTTAAAGTTTTTTAAAATTTAGACATTTGAACAATTTCCTACAAATCCTTTAATGCATTAAGTGTTTGGAATTTTTAAATCTGTAAAGTTGGAGAAAGGATACATGTAATGTACATTGCTCAGTCTGAAAGAAAGCAAGACGATGTATTTGACAAGTTTAAATTTTTTGATATTTTTTGGATTGAAAATTTAAAAAGTGAAAGTTCAAAACTGTTGAACTTCCAATATCTAAAACTTGTTACATTGTTAGAAATTGTTCAAATATCTAAACATGTAACATTTTGAGTTCAAATTTTTGAACAAAAGTATGAAACTTGAAAAGTTTAATATTTAGAATTTGGACCAAAAATTTTAAAGTTGAAAATTTTTTAAGTTAGGTTTTGGACCTAAATTCTTAAAAGAACCCCTGAAAATCCAGATAACTTCAAATTTGATTAACTGTTACACAAACCTTGGGGAAGCGTTGTAGAAATGTCATAACTCCATTGCATAAAGCTAATGCAGTTGTTGCCACCAACCAAATTACGATCTGTCCCTCACCATGATGTGATACAAATATCTATGCACGTGACGCAGACATTAAGTTCTCCTAGACATGCAACCTAGAATTATACCTTTTCTTGACTACTTGCATTTTTTATGAGTGGAGAATATAAAATCAACTCACAGAATCCTATTTCTGCTGGGGTATTTATTGCAGGGGTGGGGGCGAGTTACTGTAATTACCTATGAACCTCCACAGATATTTTCATGTGATTGGGCTACAAATGTTTAGAATTTTATCCACATATTGAAGTTTCATCTCCAAATCTTTGATGGAAATCCAGTAGCTTGCAAATTAAATGCAGACATAAATAATCATTTAATTGACAGGGAGGTTGATCAGTAACACAAAGATTGATCAGTAAGACAAAAGTTGATCAGTAACACTTAGGTTGATCAGTAACACAAACGTTGATCAGTAAGGCAAAGGTTGATCAGGCTGTGATTGGGCGACAGATGCATGGAATTTTATCCACATATTCAAGTTTCATGTCTAAATCTTTGGTGGGAATCCAGTAGATTGCAAAATAAATGCCAGCATAAATAATGATTTAATTGCCAGAGGGCATAGCACACATCTATGCCATCATGCCAAAAGAACCAACAGAGGCTGTAAAACTTGTGAACTACTTCAGCACCCTCATTTTTAAGGTTAAATTTGGTTCAGTGTCTGATCAGTAAGACTGAGGTTGATTGGTAACAGAAAAGTTGATCAGTAACACAAAGGTTGATCAGTAACACAAAGTTTGATCAGTAACAAACGTTTATCAGAAACAAAAGTTGATCAGTAAGACAAAGGTTGATCAGAAATTCAGGTTGATCAGTAAGACAAAGGTTGATCAGAAAGATTGGTTGATCAGTGACACAAAGGTTGATCAGAAACACAAAATACAATGTTTAAATTGTTGTATTGCTCTTGGAACCAAAAAAGACAAGAGTTGATAATTTATTTAGAATTCAAAACCATTCAATGTGGCCTGGTAAAAATGGGGAGGAACCTCAACTTGGAAGGGGCAAGGAGCAAGCAAGTTTAACTGTATCAAATGGCAGACAGAGGGGCAACTATTTTGCCTATATTGTACCTTTGTGTGGACCTTGTTGAACAAAGTTATTAATATCAGAAAAATATTTCCTTATTTTTGAAGAAGTTGGTTGGGTGAAAAGGAGATATCCTGAAAAGATATTGGCTGTGTCATTGTCCATTGTGTTTTATCAGAACATGTCTAGCCACAGAATTATACTACATGCTGAACAACGTATATCACAGTAAATTAATCATTGCCAAAACAAGCTTCATTTTAGATTTTGGAATTATGCACATGATTTTGCTGAATTTACAAACTTTAAGCAGATTTACTGTATAATTATCTGAAATGAATCAGCCTGTATACCTGTATTGGTGTATTGTTTGCTTTGGGTCTGATTTTTTCGTATTTATAAATCATTCAATAAGTGTTTTTTGTAGACAGATTTATCAACAATGCAGAAGTGCACACATTGACTGTTTTAAGACCGTTACTGGTACTTCCAGGCTTTGAGTTACAGCCGGATGCCAATGCCTTGACATCTTGTAAATCCATGTGCAAATAACACAATCCTACCTCCAGTCGCCATTTTCAATTATAGTGCTCCATTGATAATCAGCTGTTAGATCAATATTGAGAAAACAGCCAGATGTGATTTTGCCCATTCAAGATGGTCATTTGGTCATATAACTGGATTGTCTGGAATTGTCGTGTGACTGTTACATGATGAATATTTTAAGTTGACATGTGGTTGAAATTATAATACAGATTGCTAAAAAGCCAGTTAATAAACTGACCATAGCTCAAGAGCCATGAGAAATATCAGTGTCAGAAAATGATCAATAAGTGAACTCAATGTTTTCTGGACAAATCTGTCTGGAATAAATTATAATGTCTTATGAATAGGTGAGATCACACTCCAAACCATACAATGTATTAATACAGATTTGGGAGCAGATTTATTGAACTAATATTTCCAAAACTCTTTGATAGATTTTCATCATACTTGGAATGAATCATTATTGTGAATCATTATAAGGCTAAGACAACTCATTCCATGACATATTTAATTAGAAGCAAGGTCACAGCCATAGAAAAGCTAAGACAATTCATTCCATGACATATTCAATTAGAAGCAAGGTCACAGCTATAGAAAAGCTAAGACAGCTCATTCCATGACATATTTAATTAGAAGCAAGGTCACAGCTATAGAAAAGCTAAGACAGCTCATTCCATGACATATTTAATTGGAAGCAAGATCACAGCTATAGAAAAGCTAAGACAACTCATTCCATGACATATTTAATTGGAAGCAAGGTCACAGCTATAGAAAAGCTAAGACAGCTCATTCCATGACATATTTAATTGGAAGCAAGGTCACAGCTATAGAAAAGCTAAGACAGCTCATTCCATGACATATTTAATTAGAAGCAAGGTCACAGCTATAGAAAAGCTAAGACAACTCATTCCATGACATATTTAATTAGAAGCAAGGTCACAGCTATAGAAAAGCTAAGACAACTCATTCCATGAATATTTAATTAGAAGCAAGGTCACAGCTATAGAAAAGCTAAGACATCTCATTCTATGATATGTTTATGTAGAAGTAAGGTCACAGCCATAGACAAGCTTGGACAATTCATTCTGTGACATACACAATTGATCCTTTGACCTTGGCATCAAGTTCACAGTCATTAAAAATTTGAATTAAAATTTTAGTCAAAGGTGTTTAATTTGCTTATATTTCCTTACCCCTTTTTAGATTTTCTTCACATTTTGGATGAATCATTATGAGGCTAAGACAATTTATTCGGCAACATGATCACTTTCCCTTTTGACCTTTGGTGTCAAGGTCACATTTTACAACAATTCTTCAACTGCGGTCTCAACATACAGGTCCTGGCTTTTTTGTTTATCTTTATTGCATGGTGAATGAGTTTTAAAATCTCAAAGTATTTTGACAACTCACGCAGAGCAATTTTAGTGTTAGGGATTTTTTAGGACCAGAGCTGATGTCTGCTTACTAATGATGCAAGGTATGAAGTAATCAAACCTTCTTACATCCAGTGGCAATGAATGTACATAAGCTTCTATTAGATTTGAAATTCTAAATTGGTAAAGTTAATAAAAATCATCTGGTTTTGAAATTGTTAATTTTGATAGCTGGATATGTATTGTGTCCTGTACATAGAATTAAAGAATGTAGGACAGAAAGTCACAGGACTTAGGTTCCTTCTTCATCTTGCTGAACTACTGTGGTAACTGCGGCATTTTCTCCCTGAAACCAGCTTATTGATGCAGGTCCATATATTTGGGTGTGATGAGCATACTAAGGTGTAAACTTATTATTTATTTATTTATTTATTTATTTATTTATTTATTTATTTATATATTTATTTATTTAGTTAGTTATTATTTATTTATTTATTATTAAACTTATTAGCTTATCCCTCACATACATTGTTGGTATGTGGATTACCCTGAATGGTTGCTGCATTTACACTCCACATTATAGGTGGAAACAAATGTGGTACTCTTTGGTTTTGTTAGAAGACAATGATCCTGGTCTGTGCTTTCTCCCTCTCTCTCTCTGTCTCTCTCTTTCTCTCAACTTGTCAAAATGAACCAGTAATGTAGAGGGTGTTGAAGTAGTTCATTAGTTTTTTCAGCCTTTGGTAGTTCCTTTGGCATGATGGCATGGATGTGAGCTATGCTGTCTGGTAATTGGTGTATTGGACAAGGCATCACAGACAAAAGGAAGGTAGCCAAAGCAATCTTCTTTTGGAAATCAGCATGTGCTATTTTTTATCCTCAGCATATTACTCCATTAAACTATTATTTTATAAAGATTCTTTAATGACTTTTCATCATCTTGACTTTAAGTCCTACACAAATGTGTGGTTGTAACTATGTCCTAAGTGCAGTTGTGACTTTTTGTCCTATGCACCTTGCAACATTATAAAATTCAAAGTGTCACTTTTTTCATGTGACTTTTTGCCCTTTGCACCTAGCAGAATTATAAAATTCTAATTGTTAATTTTGTTTCCTGTGATTTTTTGCCCTTTGCACCTAGCAACATTATAAAATTCAAATTGTGACTTTAGGTCAAGTGACTTGTTGTCCTACATGTACATCATTACTATGATAATTCAAATTGTGACTTTTCGTCCAGTGACTATCTGTCCTGTGTGTATCTGTGACATTTTGCCTGTGACTTATTATCTGTTTACTAAAATTAAATGTCCCTTTCCCAGATTTTGATATTCTCTGTGCCCTTTTGGGGTGACTGGCATCATGTCCTTTACAGATTCTCTCTTTATCACTGATATCCCATTTGGTATAGTTAGGCATACATTTTATATACCTGTATAATATTACCTAATTCTTGAGAGCATGAGTTCTTGGAGAGATTTTAAATTAGTTTTGGATAATTACTCAAGAAAAACAGGAGGTTAATTTAAGTTGAACTTTAGTTTCTGTTTTTTTATTATTGTTTTTGTTTTCCTTTTGAGTAATGCAAATTAGGATTGATGCATTGAATAAGACATTTACATGTACATATCCTTTCAGACTGGCGAATGTATTTGCCTACCAGGATACCGTGGTACAATTTGTAAAGATTCTTGCCCAGTTGGCTATTATGGTCAGGACTGTGCGTCAAAATGTAACTGTCCTGAAGGTGTGGTCTGTGATCATGTGACTGGACACTGTGTTCGTAATTGTCCTGCAGGATTCACTGGAGATAACTGCAATAAGTGTAAGAATATTTTATTATATAGAAGTGTAGTTCACATATTATGGTTTTGTTATTGTTTATTTTTTGTCTTCCAGGACATGTCCTGTGTAAAATTCTTGGTATGAATTCATCCCATATATATATATATATATATATATATATAAATATATATTTATATATATGTTAATGTAAGCTTCAATTTGTTCAAGATCAGCTCTATTTTCACCTGCAGGTGTTTTTTCATTTTCATTATAAGTTGTCTGCCCTTGTGAATCTGTCTGAGTAGAGAGTAGATAATGTCAACAGGCTGATATTATTATACCATATGTACTTGCTTATTAGAAAAGTCCAACTGTAAACAGCACAGACCCAGATCTGCCATCAGATAATGCTTTGTCAGATCTTGGTCTATGCAACTTGTTAGCAGTAATCAGTAGAACAAACAACATGTCTCTGATCTTATGGTGCATTATGCAATGGCAGATCAGGGCTGTGATGTTTGCAGATGGGTTCAACTTGTACCTGGGTACATATGGTGCCTCAGTGCTTATTAACAAGTGTTTTAGGTTTCATAATTTATATAAAGCTATAGTCCATGTCATAAAAAATATTTCTCCCATGACCTGAATCTGTCATCTTTCAGACAAAATTTTATCATTTCAGTTATTTTCAATTATACTGTCTTGTTGACAATGCACGGACTTGTTTACAATTATACGGACTTGTTTACAATTATATGGACTTGTTTGCAATGCAGTTACTTGTTTACAGTGCACTGACTTGTTTAAAATTATATGGATTTGTTTACAATGCAGTTACTTGTTTACAGTGCACTGACTTGTTTAAAATTATATGGATTTGTTTACAATACACTGACTTGTTTACAGTTATACTGACTTGTTTGCAATGATACTGACTTGCTTACAGTTATACGATATGTTTACAATACAGCCAGACTGACTGTAGTAGTCTTATGATAGGACCTTCAATCACTTCCTCTCTGTCACGCATCAAGACCATAGTCATAGTTACATGTGCTTCTTGTAATTTGTTGTTGGATTTGTAATATTATCATTTTTGTTTATGTAGAAATTAATTGTTATATCTTATCAGACAAATCTTTATTAGAAAATAGATTTTTTTAGATACTAGGTCTGTTATTTCTCAGCTTATAATATCAATGCTTATCCCATCAGGCCATAAGGTTGGGTGAGTTTATGGTATTGCCCTGCATCCAGATACATTTTCAAGTAACATTTTCTATTTTTAACATCTTCTACAAAAACAATTGGACAAATTTCAACAACATTTGGGCAGAGAGCATCCTGGCACTATTATGGGCTTTTAAGCTTTGTACAGACACCGTCAAACATGTCCAGCATTAATACAAGTGTAAAAACCTTTAGATGATGTTTTAAAAATCCTCAGAATTATTGAAAGAAAGGGCTTCTGAATTTTGGAAATGATGACAATCTGTCATAAAACTCGGCCAACATTGCTAAAAATAGAATTGACATTTTGTTGCTGTTGCATCATATACACTTTGGAATTGGGGAACCACTTCATATAGAAAAAATTAAACTGTAATTGTTCACAAAGTCTTTTTTTTAATTCATTAAGTAATGTGCTTTAAAAATCCATGGAAACAAAAAAATTCTGATTAATCTTCTTTTTACCTCACATACATTGTGTGATTTTTTTTTATAGGAAGGACACCTTTTGGGATTTAAATGAATACCATTTTATGTCAAGTACAAGTAGTATTTAGTGATCTCCTCGAGTTATACCAGTTGAGATACATCACTCCACTGCTGTAGTAGTCAGATTTTCATAGACTTGAAAAAAAACAAAAATGTAGTTGGTAAATTTGTTTTTCCTTCTCTCTGTTATAATTGTTTTCTACATGTGCTATTTTTTTCTCGTTGAGCTTATTGTCTGTTTTACCACTCTTGCTGTCTTTACCCAGTGCCTTTGGATGCCTCAGAAATGATCTTTTTTGATGTGTGAAAACTTAAGGACAAAAAAGCCAAAACAAAAATAGGGGTTTGGGGTGGTAGCCAAACTTTACTCCTTTTTTCAGGCAGTGTACAGGTAGGACAAAATGTAGACTTAATGTCTAAATAAATTTGAGAGGGGAATGGTTACTTGACCATTTGAATTTCAAATCCCATAATGGAAGGCTCACAATAGGGAGGATAATAATTATCACAGACACATGCGTGATGGATTTATTAATTTCTGCATTAAATTTTAACATTTCCAGCATTATATGCTTTGAATCTGTTGTTGTAGAGTCTGACTACAGAACAGAGTTTTACAGTTTCCTTGATTCCTAAAATAACTAGGCTCAGTTTAGTTTTGTTGAGATTGTACTTGTTTTCAGATCCCTCTACATCTTGCAGAGCAGCAGCATTTTTGTGCTTAGATTTGAATGTGCTGAAAAATAAATTTCATTTTAATAATTCTCTGCAGATCTGTTTCAAAGAAAAATGCTTGCTCTGCACTAATTTTATTACTGGTTTTTCTTTCTTCTTTTTTGTTGTTGAAAGTAGGAGAGGTAGATAATTTTACCTACAAGTACCGATTTGATAATTTACATGATTCAGTCATAGGCAGTTTAGGCAGAAAACCCCCTGAAACAACCATGTGATGAAATGAAGTTAAAAAAGTTATAAAAATAAAATAAATAAAAGGAAATTTTTGTAAATTAAAAAAAACCACATTTTGGTAAGAAGAAAAAATATATTTATTTGCCATCAACTTAATATTCATATCCAGAGAAAAGCTAATGGTAATTCAGAACTTCTAAAAAAATCATGATTTTGATTAGATCATACATTTTTATATCATTTATTGACAAATGATGTAAATAATTTGATAAGAAATTTGGCAGCAAATTTTGATTTACTGTGAGTGATCATTGTCATTGGAATTACATTTAGGAATTTCTAGTTGGACAACCACAAAATTTTGCTGTGCAACCAGATTTTGCAGTCTCGTCGATCATTTGGCAACCATGCTTTTTAATGATTTATCTACCTCTACTAGTCTGGCTTTCATAATATTTGCTTCTTCATCACTTGAATTCATAGAACATTATAGTGTTTATGCATATATGTCCTTTTTTCCATTCATAATTTAACATATTTTTCCTCATAGATTTTATGTTTTCTTTTTTATTTTTTTCTTTATTCCCCTTTTTGATATGACGCTTTGTAGCATGTGATGCTGGTCAGTACGGTCCAGACTGCCGTTTAATATGCACATGTGGTGGCCACAAGTGCCACCCTGAGACAGGGGATTGCATGTGTCCACCAGGCAGAATGGGAATACTGTGTGCTGAGAGTGAGTCATTTATTAGCTGTTGTGATTACTGTCAGTCACAATTTCTTAGTGTCATTATTTTTACAAATCTGACTAATTTTCACTATTTAATGATGGAATAAAATATATGCTAGTTGATTTCCTGTCTCTACAGGAATAATATTTTTCAAATGTTTTTTTCTCACTAATTCACAAGAGTCATGCTCATGAAAATGTTAAGATTCACAGCAATCTATAAAATATGAAACCAGTTTACATAAATTTATGCTTTCATACAATCAGATGTCATCTTTAACATCAATCACAAGAAAAAGAGATTTAGTTTGAGTGGAAGAAAGCATTATGTAAACATGTTTGTGTCTGTCTTATCATCATAATGCGCAGTTACACAAAAGTAATTAGATAAACACTAAAATATCATAGGTATTTGTATTTAGCTGGAGATAATTTCAACACATTTTCATACTCGTTCATGGCAGAGAATTAGAATTCCTTGTCTATTATATAAATTGTTTATGCAAGTATGTGCCTTTCTGTATGAACGACAATTCATATGCAAGTTTGATTCTTAAAATCTGATGTTTAAAAAACCTTCATTCAGTTTCAAAAATGATATTAAAGCTGAATATCTGACAAGTACTTGCTTTTAGCTCTATTGGTCATAAATCAGAAGAGCTTATGGGATGGTCTGTTGCCTGTCATCTGTTGTTCGTTTGCTGTCTATCCATTTTCAGAAGCATACAGTAGTATTGTTGCTCTCCTTAACTGCTTGGAGGATTGCCATGAAACTTTACACACACATTCATTACTTGGTCTAGCTGGTCCTGGATGAAAATGGTTCTGCTCACACAGCCAGTATGTCATGGCATCTTAAAGATCTTGTTATTGCTAGGTCCTGGATGAAAATGGTTCTGCTCACACAGCCAGTATGTCATGGCATCTTAAAGATCTTGTTATTGCTACTTCGGAATGGATGGTCATATCAACATGATATTTTCAGTAAAAGACTTCTTATAATGTCTAGGTGTTCCAAAATGAAAATGGTACTGTTATGAAGTCCAATATGGCCACAATGGCAGCCATCTTAAAACTTGTTCTTGCTACTCCTCCCAAATGGATGGGTTTTTCACTAAAAGACTTCTTTTGATGTCTGCTTGGTCCTAAATAAAAATGGTGATGTCCAATATGGCTGCCACACTGGCCAGCTTAAAAATTTTGTTAGGCTGCCTCTTTGTGGGATGATCATGTCAACATGGGTTTCATTGAAAAACTTGTGATTTCTACTGGGTCCTAATAAAAATGATGCCAATCTGAAGTCCAGTATGACCTCAATGGCAACCATTTTGAAAATCTACTTATTGCAACTTATCAACAGAGAGTTATATTGATGTGAGGTTTGACCAAAAGACTTCTTATGATGTCCTGTTGGTTTTAAATTAACATATTGCTGATCTGACATCCAATATGGCCATCTTGAAATTTTTTATCGCTATTCCTCCTGAATGTTTGGTTGTATCAACATGAGGTTTTCACTAAAAGACTTCTTATAATGTCTTCTTGGCTAATGAAAATGGTGCTGATTTGATGTCCAATGTGGCCACCACAGCATCCTTGCTAGAACATCTTGTTATCTCTACTCCTCCTCAACAGAAAGTCAGATGACATGGGGTTTTCATCAAAAGATTTCTTATGATGGCTACTTGGTCCTGCATGAAAATGGTGCTGATCTGAGTCCAATGTGGGTGTCACAGTGGCCAGCTTGAAAATCGGATTGTTGTTGCACCTGAATGAATGGTCATAACATTATGGGGTTTTCAGTAAAAGACTTCTTATAATGTTTTGTTGATCTTAAATTAAAATGGTGCTGATCTGACAGTCAATATGTGACCATCTTGAAAATCTTTTTTTTCACAACTCTTTTTAAATGGAAAGTTATTTTGACATGGGATTTTCATGAGAAAAGTTCAATGGAAAGTTATTTTGACATGGGATTTTCATGAGAAAAGTTCAGTGGAAAGTTATTTTGACATGGGATTTTCATGAGAAAAGTTCATATTATGTCTACTTGTTCTAAATGAGAAAACTAAACCTCAATATGGCCAGTATGGTGACTCAATATGGCCAGTATGGTGACTCAATATGGCCAGTATGGTGACTGTCTTAAAAATATCACTACCTCCAAATGGATGGCTATATCAACATGAGGTTTTCACCAATAGACTGCTTATGATACCTAGTTAGCCCTGAATGAAAGGGGGCCAGTTGTGCATCAAATGTGGCTGCCATAATGGATGTTGGGAAGATCTTGTTGTTACTATTCACCCTGAATGGATGATCATTATGACATGGGCTTTTCACTAAGAGACTCCTAATGATGTATACTTTATCCTGAATGAAAATGATGCCAATATGACATCCAGTATGTCCACCACAGCTGCTCATTTGAAAACATTAGCACTGAAGAATCTCAGAGATGCCTTCAACACTCAGCAGTTAAAAAGAAGATTTGGTCTTACCTTAAATTCCTAGTAATTCTTTTTTCCCAGTAGAGCACCAATCCCTTCAAGGGGCTCTTGTTTAATGCTATTTTTATTTTGACAATAGTAAATATCAGTTTATGTACTAATATGTAGGTTTAGTGGTTTTTTTAAAATTGATTTATTTGCGGTTCCTGATATGCTAATTTCAGATAATGATATTAATATCCATGCAGTGCTGTCCCCTTTATAACGATAAGCATGTGAGTCAGTAAAGTGGCCTGTGTTATAAGTGGGGGAGCCTTATATTTATGGTTATTCTGACAAGGCTGTGTTATAACAGTACATAAAGCACAATAATATGATATTTCATGGTGTGAAATAACAGTATTATTGGTTCTTATTAAACTAGAATTAAAATTTTTTGAAATAATTTATGCAGAAATGACAGAACAAAATTCAAAGAAGCTTAATGGGATCCTTGACCTTTTAAATCTTATATGAGGGGCTTCATTATATGGAGGGGATTTATAGTTGTGGATCATTACAACTGAAACAAAAATTCAAAACTGTGATCTAAGACCTTACTGGCATTATAAGAGGGACATCATTATCTGGAGGGGATTTATAGTGAGGGACTACAATAGTTATGAAGAAAAAAAAATAGGTGATGATAAGAACAAAATTTTTCTTGGAATCTGTTATAAACAAAGCAAACCTTATACCATTATTTGCAATTTTCACTTTTCTCCAGTAATTTCCAGTAGGAAATTAACATCAATATTTAAAACATGACAGTTATTCATATAGAGTGGGTGTCAAAATTGTGGGAAAAACTGAGTAAAGTTGTAATTTAAACCTTTACCTGTATGCATTTTGTTTTCTTTAACATGAATAACATTCAAATGAAACTTTCCTATAAATATTTGGAAATGTCTTGTTGAAATAGTCTGATTAGAGTTTTGATAATTGACTTCAAAGAGAAACACCAATAGAAATACCTCTACAAAATGTTACTATCAAACTGTTGTAGATTCTGTCTTTGTATTGTTTGTTCATTCAGTTCTGTTTTCCCTCTCAGCATGTTATCGAGGTGCATGGGGAGTCAACTGCCGCAATCAGTGTGACTGTGTGAATGGTGCACCATGTGACCTAGTGACAGGCGAGTGCCTGTGTCCCTCAGGATGGTTTGGCAAACAGTGTGGAGAGAGTACGTACCCATGCATTTTTCCTAAATAATAGTAGAATAATTAGAAGTGGATACATATCTATTTGTTTCCAAAATTTTTGAACTTGAAAATGTAGCTCTGAAGTGACATGTCTACAAATGTGACTCTGTGGTTTTACTTGGAAGAAACTTCTAATTATTCAGTTCTCATTTATTGCTTGCAAACTTGAAATATATTTTCAGTTAGTACTTTATTGGATATTAAGGCTTTGTGTTTGAGGTTGAAGCTTGTGCTAAAATGTTTTAAGAATGCATGACTCATAATGATGAAAATGTATGACTGTTTTAAAATGCATTTGCCTTCAACTAATTCTAGTCTGACTTTGAAACCCAACTTTGAAGTCAAACTTTGAACCCTAACTTTGAAGTCAAACTTTGAATCTTAAGCTTCGAACCCTAACTTTGAAGTCAAACTTAGAATCCTAACCTTTGAAACCTAACTTTGAAGTCAAATTTTGAATCCTAGCCTTTGAACCCTAACTTTGAAGTCAAATTTTGAACTCTAACTTTGACATCTAACTTTGAAGCTTAACCTTTGAAACCTAACCTTGAAATCAAACTTTCAAGCCAACCTTTGAAATCTAACTTTGGACAGAGTAGGGTGAAGTGAGAACTGAACAGAAGTGGTGTGTTTTTATTCACCTATTAGAATTATATCCTCTATTTCTCAGTATGCATTTAACATTGGTTTTAAGCAATACTTTAATACTTTGTTTTCAAGTTGAAAAATCTGTAATATGTTTATTAGAAACACATTTTGTACGTGTATAAAAATAATTATATTCATACCCATTGTAGTTGTACTTGAAAGTATGTAAGTTTGGAAGGAGAGATACATTCAGTGTATTTTGGCCATTTGACTTTGAAAGAACACAGCTGAAACTATATATTGTAATAAATTTTAACTGATAGGAGTAAGGAGATTACAGTCTTGTAATTGCAGTTGGTAAAATTACTAAATCATCTACCACTTAAACATGTTTTTTTTTCTTTCTGAAAGTTCATTATAAAATGCCAGTGGAAAAGATTTGTCAGCTGTTTTGAAACAACCCCTGTAACATGTAAATGGAAGCAAACACACAAGTGACTTCATACCATACTGTTCTTCCTGATTTCATTGTTCCCAATACAACATTACTGTAACTATTCATAGACAAGCGCTGAAGCATTAAATTTGATATATGAGTGAATTAAATCCCTTCTTTCTAACCGATTAAAAAAAATCACATGGCAAAGTTGTTTTTGCTTTCCTTACAGAACAAGGCAAAGTTTACATTTTTTAGGTGGCTAAGTCACCTACTTCAACTTGTAGTGTGACTACTGTGAGGCGAAGTTTACATTTTTGTTGGTGACTAAATCACCCACTTCACCTGGTAGCATGACTAGCATGACCCCTGTATATGACTTTTTGATCTGTGATAGAGTAGGCACACTACAGAGATACATAAATAAAGTTAAGATAATGGGTTTAAAATTCTCAAATCTAAAATGGTTTATGTACCTACTTTTGCTGATTACATAGAATTCATGATCACCTCTGATCTGCAGATGAGACCAAATTTTAAGAATTTCTTTTTTGCCTAATGCTAACATTTGTTCCACATATTATGGAATTGCAGTAGCTCAGTTGGAAGAGCGTCAGACTCCTAATCCAAGGGTTATAGGTTCAGTACCTAACCAAGCCATCCCTGGTCAGCTGCCTTGGTGTGCCTTTGAGAAAAGCGCTTAGCTCCCAATTCCTCATCCTGTAATGTGTTGAATGTACTGTTAAAACCAACAAATTCTTCGACATATTAGATACCTCAATGATACCTGTCAAAAAGCCATGTATTTAATTCGGCAAACAGAATAGTGAGGAGACTGTAAGGTCTTCTTCCGATGAAATGTTACTTTAGTAAGATCAAAAGTTGACTATGGTTCCATTTTGTGTAGATCAACTTGTAAATCTTACCTGCAGATGCATGATCCAATAAATAATCATTGACTTCGACTTTGTCTAGGGAGCATTTGAACCCTCCCATCTGAAAGCCTCTTTGTTGAGGCAAATCAAGCATCTTTTATCTCAGTTGAATGGGACTGCTCCAGTGGCCTAGTGGTTAGAGCATCTGCCTCGGATGCGGGAGGTCGTGGGTTTGAACCTCGGCCAAGTCATACCAAAGACTTATAACAATGGTACTAACAGCTGCCTCGCTAGGCGCTCAGCATAAAGAGTTTAGTGTTAGGACTGGTCGGCCTGGTGTCAGGATAATGTGACTGGGTAGGACATCACTGGTGTCAGGATAATGTGACTGGGTAGGACATCATGTTACATGTCTGCAGCATGATGCCCCAGTGCTAGACATCATTATAAACTGCCACACTGCAGACATCGTAGCGATATGACTGAAATATTTTTAAAGCTACATTACAAATCCAAATCACACACACACACCAACACACACCAACACACACACACACAAGATGAATGGAAACTGGCTTATCAGTGTACTACCAGACTGTCCTCTAATGTATCAAATCTCACACATGATATCGTCTATAGAGCCATATACCACAACATGTACCATAAGATTCAAAATGTCATTGCACCATTTGGCAAGAGTTCATCCTGATGAAAAAATTGGAATGATAAGTGTTGCAAATATTGCAAATTTATTCTCATATCATGACCATTGTTACCAAAACCTCCAAATTATAATAATTTATTTGATCTTTGTGAATTCAAAAAGTTCTCACCTAACCCTGTTATTTTTCAAAGTAAATTCAATGAAAACAAAGCCTTGTAGTGTAGCAATAAAGCCCTATATACAGACATATGGAAAGATGGAGAAGAGGCTGGAACTCCCATTGCAACATCCTGTATCACCATCTTCATCTCAAGCCTTTTACCAGATAAAGCCTCCATTTTTACTGCTAAAATGGCAGTCATACTCAAACTTTTAAAGTACACTGAAACCTCCCAAAAACAAATTTTGTCATCTTTTCAGTTTCCCTTTTCCATGCCAAAAGACTTGGAAAACCTGCAATTTGAGAACCTATTAATAATGCAAATCTTACATGAACGTAATTTTGTGCATACAATCTGGAAAAGTATTATGTACTACTGGCTGACTAAGAAAGTCACATTGGTATTAAAGGCAGTGAAAGGGATGAAGCAGCCAAAGCTGTTTCCAAATGGAAGATTCCATATACAGGCATCTGCCGACTTACACGATGTGAATTTCGCATTTAACATGATTTCATATGAATTTAATCTTCATTTCATTTTTAGTGATGAGTAAAACCTAATGAAATTATTTGTCAATAAACAAAAAAAATTAGAAATCATAAATGGTTATCATAAATATTATTAAAGTTAATTGAATTACATATTCTTCAATGAAAATTCAAGGCAGTGTAACCATAATTTTGAATTTTGCAATTTCAAGTAATGCAACCACTTGGGAATGTTGCAACTATCATGAAAAGTTGGAATTTAGCTATACTGACTTCCAATATTATATAAACGGAGTTAGCTGTACTGACTTCCAATATATGAATCGGCATTTCTATACACTTGGCAAAATATGTAGAACAAAATTTTAACAACCAAGCTTCAGAATGTCAAACCCACCATTGGAGAGTGGCATCCCTCATAACGGAACAAATTGCAGAGAGGTGGTATTGTGCTGATTACATATTGGATGCTCTTGCTTCATTCATACCAACTAAATGGTGAACAGTAGACCAGAGTGCACCGCGTGCCAGTGTCTGCTGGCAGTAGAACACTCAGTGAGAAAGAAATATTTTGAGGTGAGCTGAATATATGATGATACTCCAACAGAGAAAATCTTGGAATTTTTTAGGAAAAGTAATTTATACAAAAAATTGGACTTTTTTAAAATAGACTTTACATGTTTTACCTTCATCTTTTATTTAAATACTGTTTATGGAAATTTAGCATCATTACCTTCTATCTTTTAGTACCTGAAGTTTATATCCTTTTTGGATGGCTTTATCTTACTAGATTTTGTATAAAATCCTTTATAAAATTTTAATCCTTGGAGCTTTACTTTTAAATATCACATGATAGTCAGTATTGACATGGTGTGCCTTTATATCCTACAGATGTTTCCTTGTTTGTCATCTGCCCATCCTACAGATGCTTCCTTGTTTGTCATCTGTCCCTCCTACAGATGCTTTCTTGTTTGTCATCTGTCCATTATGTAAACACAATTTTGTTATCATTACTTTTCCTAAATTACTTGGAGGATTGCCGTGAAGCTTTACACACGCATTTCTTCCTAGGCTTAGTTGGTCCTGAATAAAAATGGTACCACTGGGACATCCAACACAGTGGTCATCTTGAAAATCATATTAATGCTACACTTCCTGAATAGTTGGCCATATCAACATGGGGTTTACACTAAAAAATCTCTTATGATACCTAATTGGTCCTAAATGAAAATGGTGCCAATGTGAGGTTCATTATGGCTACCACACTGGTCATCTTGAAAATCATGTTAATGCTAATTATCCTGAATGGTTGGTCGTACCAACATGGAGTTTTCAGTAATAGACTTCATGTGATGTCTGTTTGGTTCTAAATAAAATTGGTGCTGATCTGACATCCAATGTGGACAATATATAGCATCTAGCTTAATCATCTTGTCACTTTTCCTCCTGATTAGAAATTCTCATTGACATGGAACTTTCACCATAAGACTTGTTATGATGTATAGTTGGTCCTAGAAAAAAATGTTTCCAATCTGACATCGAGTATGGTCACCATGACAATCATCATGAAAATTTTCTTATCTCTGTACTTGCTGTATGGATATTCATCTGGACAAGGACCACTCTGGTGGCCTTAGTGGTTAGAGTGTCTGCCTTGGATGCGAGAGGTCGCCATGTTTGAACTCTGGCTGAGTCATACCAAAGACATAAATATGGTACTAGCAGCTGCCTCTCTTGGCATTCAGCATTAAGAGGTTAGTGTTAGGACTGGTCAGCCTGGTGTCAGGATAATGTGATCGGGTGGGACATGATGCCATGTGTCTGTGGCATGATGCCCCAGTGCTAGACATCACTCTAAACTGACACACTGCAGACATCATTGCAATATGACTCAGATTGTTAGAGCTGCATTAAAAATCCAAAATCACACACACATATGGACATAAGGTTTTCACCAAAAGAATTCTTACCATATCTATTGGGTCCTAAATGAAAAAGATGGCAATCTTACGTCCATTATGGCTGCTAAAATGGCTATTGTGATAGTCTTGGTATTGCTACATATCTTGAATGGATGGTCATATTGAATGGATGGTCATATTGAATGGATTTTCATGTTGAATGGATGGTCATATTCAATGGATGGTCATATTGAATGGATTTTCATATTGAATGGATGGTCATATTGAATAGATTTTCATATTGAATGGATGGTCATATTGAATGGATTTTCATACTGAATGGATGGTCATATTGAAGGGATGGTCATATTAAATGGATGGTCATATTGTATAGATGATCATATTGAATGGATGGTCAAATTGAATGGATGGTCATATTGAAGGGATGGTCATATTGAATGGATGGTCAGTAACTGAAAGGATGGTCATATTGATAGTTGGTATAACCATAAGATTTCATATTATGTTGGTCCTAAATGAATATCTTGTAGCCACTATATTATCACTCAAGAATATCAGAGATTTGTTTCAATATTCAGCAGCTAAAAAGAAGAAATGGTCTTGGATTCCTGGACATTCTTTTCGGCAGCAAGTGTCTGCCCAACTGAGGGACTCTAGTTTATAGAATTATTGATTTTTTTTATACTTGGAAGTGTATGGCAGCATCTGGAAATACAACTAATCTTACAGTTTTTTAATGGATTGTTATGCAACTTTGTACATGTTATGGTTATGATTTGAAGATGCACATGCTTACAACTTTCTCTTCTGGTGTGATTACTGTTAGAGTTATTGCCCTTTGTGTCCTGCAGTTGAAGGGATGTAAGACAGAAAACTAATTAGCTGGATATTCTTACATTTGGATGGATGGATGGATGGATCGGTGAATGAAACCCCCTCAAAAGAAAAAAAATTGGTGAAAATGTAAAAGTACAAAACTTCATGATTCAGAAATGATATTAAACATCTGTGGCCACACATGGTATTTTGTATGACTTGTGCATTTAGAAATACATTTGTTTGATACTTATTGACTATGGATTAAGAAAAGTAAAGATGTTACTGTTCCTGTCTGAAAAAAAAATCCTGAGGACATGAATACAAAGTAAATACTATTCTGATTTTACTGATACTTCAGACAGTCTGTTCACTCCTCTTCAGAATGTCCTGAGGGTCGCTATGGAGACCAGTGTATGGAGCAGTGCTTGTGTGAGAATGAGGCTCACTGTAACCCAATAGATGGATCCTGCATCTGTGTTGCTGGCTGGACAGGACAGCTATGTGATAGAGGTGAGTTACACTAGGCTGTATGTGATATGTGAATGACACTGAGGCACTGTGTAACAAAGGTGAGTGACACAGAGGCATGATCTGACAGGGGAGTTTCACTGAGGCACTATGTAACAAAGGGGGTCATAATGTTACTTCATAGGCCATTAGTGCTGACACTGTCATGCACTTACAGTGACTGAGGTGAGTTAATACATTGAGGTATAATGATAAGCGAAATTAATTGGAAGTGCTGTGTAACACAAATGAGTCATAGCATTACATTTTGTGACACATGAGGATGAGGTTATATGTGAGCAAATAGAATCTGTTATATGTACTGGTGTGGGACCATATGACATGCAAGATCAGCTGTTAGTGTTAAAAATCATACAATGCCTGTGTCTGAAAATCTGTCACTAATTATTCATTACTTCACTTACATGAATCACAGGGGTGGCAGTCATTAATTTATACATTTTCATAATGCATTTATTATTGCATATGAAATGTAAGTGTATGAAGTAGCTTATTGTAAAATGAAAAATAAAATCCAGAAAACTGTTTGGATAGGATATTAGTATGAAGGAGGTTTGTTAGGCCAAACAAAAATTTGTGTTTCAGGTCAGCCAACAGTCCCTGTTTCTCATTGCCGACCCAAGCACTCTTTTCCCCCATGGCAAAAAAACCACCACAAAATAAATCCACAAAAAATGACATTAAATATATATATATATATATATATATATATATATATATATATATATATATATATATATATATATATATATATATATATATATATTGTTTTAAAAAAATGACCTGCCTACCCAAATTTTACAACCAGTGCAATAGGAAACACATATTTATTTCTTGGCCTTACATCAGACTATGGCACTATATGACAAACATAACTTGCTTGTATCATTGTTGGATGGTGTTATTAGTGTGACTGAGGTGTGTTATTATATCAGACTATTATATCTGATTGTCGCACTATATGACAGACACAATTTACCTCCTTGTTGGACAGTGTTATCAGTGAGACTGAAGTGTGTTATGTCTGACTGTAGCACTGTATGACAGAAATAACTTGCTTGTCTCATTGTTGAATGGTGTTTTCAGTTTGCCTGAAGTGTGCTATATCAAACTGTATCACTGTATGACAGACATCACTTGCTTGTGTCATTGTTGCACAGTGTTATCTGTTTAAATTGTTGTTATATCAGAGTATAGCACTGTATGACAGACATAACTTGCTTATCTCATTGTTGGACAGTGTTATCTGTTTGAAGTGTGTCATATCAGACTTTATCACTGTATGACAGATATAACTTGCTTGTATCATTGTTATACACTGTTATCAGTGTGATTAAGGTTTGTTAGATTATTGCACTATGTGACTGAAAGAAATACATTTTTTTATCATGCAAGTTAGGAATGGCAAAGAAAAATTCAGACTCTATCAAATGTTATGCTGAATATGTATTTATCTTCTTGTTGCTTTCAGAAGATAATGTTCTTCTGTCTGCATGTACATGCATATATGTAATGTCCCATAACTCTGCCTACACTGTTAGAAATGTCCCATAACTCTGTCTACACTGTTATAAATGTCTCATAACTCTGCCTACACTGTTAGAAGCATACCATAACTCTGCCTACACTGTTAGAAGCGTCCCATAACTCTTCCTACACTGTTAGAAGCGTCCCATAACTCTGCCTACACTGTTTGAGCTAGACACATGAGACATTGGTAAGTGATAGTCTCATATGGGTGCAGATTATCTTAAAACTTTTGTAATTACAGTCCTCAGGAGGTGTAGTTACTAGGAAAGGGGTGATTTTTCATACATTTCAAATAACTCTAGTTGTTTGTCATGGACGCCTGAGAATTAGCTTGCATGATCAATGATCCAATGGTGTCAACACACATCAGACTCGGACCTCTAGGTCATATCCTGGGTGTCTTTCCCTACTCATACCCACCCACCCCACCCTCAAGGACTTAATTCCTGGGTCAAAAGTAGAAACTTTAGAGATCCCTACAAAATTAGTACATAATGCTTATTGGTCATGAAATAACAAAATTAGTACATTAATGCTTATTGGTCATGAAATAACAAATTTATAGATGCAGCTGATATTGACATGAGGGCCACTGACTCACAATTTTATAATTACTGATATTCCCATCATATATTAACCACAAATGCAATTATTGGGCAGGAAAAGACTGGTTTATACATGTGACTGATATTGGTCCTGGTGTCCATCCTTACCCTCCAAGGGGCTAAGACCCTAGGTTATATCATGGAACTGTTGAGGTCTCGATGGTATAGCAATGTAAATAGTTATTAGGTATGAAAAAATAAATGCATATAACCCAACCAACATTTGCCTTTTGAACAGATCTTTCTGAAGAGACTCAAACTTGTGTGTGTGTGTGTGTGTGTGTGTGTGTGTGTGTGTGTGTGTGTGTGTGTGTGTGTGTGTGTGTGTGTGTGTGTGTGTGTGTGTGTGTGTGTGTGTGTGTGTTTTAGATTTTTAACATAGCTTTAAAGAAATTTCAGTCCTATCGCTATGATGTCTGCAGTGTGGCAGTTTATAGTGATTTTTAACACTGGGGCATTATGCCACAGACATGTAGCATGATGTCCCACCCAGTCACATTATCCTGACACCAGGCTGACCAGTCCTAGCACTAACCTCTTAATGCTGTGCACCTAGTCAGGCAGCTGTTAATACCATTTTATAAGTCTTTGGTATGACTTGGCCAGGGTTAAAACCCACAACCTCCTGCATATGAGGCAGTCAGTGTAACCACTATGTCACTGGAGTGATGACTCAAACTTAAGAATGGTGATCAGAACTGGGAAGCACAGTACAAACACAGAATTCAAGTTTAAATTTTACTGTTGGACTGTAAAACCAAGAACAGAGCTTATAAGAAACCAAAGACAGTTCCTATATACAAATTTTGTGACCAATTGAATTGTTCTTTTATCTGAGATAAAACATTACATAACACTTCACCAGACAGGTGGTCATGGATAAACTATTCTAATGCACTGTGTGATAAAAATTACTTACTGTATACCACCAATAATAAGACATTGCTCAAAGCTAAATGAGCTTCCCACTTATAGAAATTTGTATTAATGGTTGGGGCTGATAATGAAGGGGTTTTACTGTGAAAATTAAGGCCTTCTCCATTTGAACACAAATGTAAGCAAATATTCAGTATTTTATACACTGTCATCTGCTTGTTACCAAGTTTTCTTTTTGAATAATAAATAAATCAAGTTGTCCACCATACTTTGTTGAAAGCTTGCACTTGAAGTAAAGAAGTACCTTATCAATTTTGGAGTAAAAAACTTGAACATCAAGGTCACTAGGACTGAAAGAAGAAAATTAGTTTCCATATAATAACTCCAGTTCTCCACCATATATAGCTACTAAACTTTGTAAATTGCTTCCATAGAAGAAGCCTATCAATTTGGGGGTCAAAGGTCAAAGTCACTGGCTGAAGGAAGGCATTGGATTCTGCACAGTTACAAAACTTTGTTTTGAGGTCAAAATGTAAAAGGTCAAGGTCACTGACTGAACAAATAAACTGGTTTCCACACCGTAACATTACTTCTACATCATACACCAGGACCATACTTTGTGGATGGCTTGTGCTTGGAGTAAGGAGGAAGCCCAGTGATTTGGGGGTCAAAAGGTCAAAGGTCACTGTCACTGTCATTGAAAGAAGAATAATACTTTCAGACTTTAAGCATGCATGCATATATATATATATATATATATATATATATATATATATATATATATATATATATATATATATATATATATATATATATATATATATATATATATATATATATCTTTAATCTTTTTGTTTCTATTCTTTTGGAATGATTTATCTTTCTCAAGTGTTTGCTGCAATTCTTACAGTTATATTGTTCTCTATAATTGTTACTATTCAGTCATTATTGTGCTGACTTGATACTAAACTCTATTGCATATAAACATACATCCACATTTTATATATTCACTTTTAAGTCATTAGTCAAACTGCAAGCAATATAGAACCTGATCTGCTGTTGCATAATGCACCTGTAGATAAGGGTCTATGTTGTTGATTCTACTGATTACTAACACAATGTATAAACCCAGATCTGCAAGCACATTATGCAATGGCAGATTTGGGTCTGATGATTTTTGCAGTTCTACTTGATTTATAAGTGAGTGTACATCCAAATGTTTGTATAATTTAGAACTGATTTTGTTCTTTATAATTTTCCTATCATGCCCAGCAGGAAGTTATGGCAATGAATGTAAGCAGAATTGATTTTGTTCTTTATAATTTTCCTATCATGCACAGTAGGAAAGGAAGTTATGGCAATGAATGTAAGCAGAATTGATTTTGTTCTTTATAATTTTCCCAGCCTGCCCAGCAGGAAGTTATGGCAATGACTGCAAGCAGAAGTGTAGCTGTGCCAACAGTGCCACCTGTGACCACATGACAGGAGAGTGTATATGTGCACCTGGTTGGAGAGGTCCCTCATGTGAGCAGAGTGAGTCATTGGTTTTCTCAGCTTGTGTGACCATCAGTTATGAGAAAGTTTAGCATTACCATACATTTGCTTGTGTCAGCCGTTATCCATTGTCATTCATCAGCTGCTCATCTTTTGAAAACTATTGCCTTGAAAACTTACAACTGTTGCCTTTTACCTCAAAACAGCCTTTTCAGGACTGACCATTTCGGAATCAAGTGCTTTCCCATTTTACAATCAATACAGTCTGTTTCTGCTTATAAGATAAGTCCAACTGCAAACACCATAGACCCTGATCTGGCAGTGCACAATGTGCCTGCAGAGATCCAGATCTGCTAACACATTATGCAACAGAAGAACTGGGTTGTAGCAGTTTTCAGTTGGACTCAGCTAATGAGCAGTTATATACAGTACTAATCTGTCTTTGACTTCATGTACAGTACTGAGTAAAAAAGAATTGTCTTGGACCCTCATGTACAGTACTGAGTATAAAATAATCTGAAGACAGTTTTCCTATCAACAATTATTTCAATTGAATTTAGATTAAACTTGACCAAACACACTGTAATCAAGATCTTCCAAATGTAACTGCTTTATTGTAGGCACCAATAGAGTGTCCTAACACCAATAGAGTGTCCTAACACCAATAGAGTGTCCTAACACCAGTAGAGTGTCCTAACATTTTTCTTCATCAGCCATGCAGGATGAATGTCTACAGCTTGTAGTTATAGATTGTTTGTGACAGTATTGAAGACTACAATTGATGGATAATTCACATATTTGTATGGTTGAAATTTACTTTGATTTTCCTGCCACCCTGGAACTTCTGTTGGTTCTTTTCATCAACAGTTTGCAGTCATAAGTAATGTTTGATCTACCAATATATTTTTACAAGATCTGATTTAAATATTACCCAAATGACTATAATTTAGGAAATCATTCTCTGGAAATTTTTATACCTCTCAAATCCTGATGTCTGTCCATCCATTCATCCTTCTATCTACAGTAGCACACAACCTTGCTTAGTCCTGCAGTTTTGGAATCATTTGGCATTAGGGCCAGGTGAGCTTGTGGTATGGTCTTGTGTCCATTATTCATTGTCTGTCATTCATTTGTCCATCATCTGTCCACCAGCATATTTGTTTGTTGCCTCCCTTGAGGCCATGGAATTTTTTTTTTACCCCATTTTGATCAAACTTGGAATATAAGTTTGTATCATCAGTGTCTCAGATGAATTTGAACATGAGCAAGATCCATTCTTATTAGTGAGGTGAATATGTACCTGATTAGCTGAGCTTGTTACCTCGCTGAAAGCCATATTTCCAATCTGATTTTGATAAAACTTGGAATACATGCTTGGATCATTGTGCTCTAAGACAAGTTTGATAATAAGTTGACTTTATGTCAGATTGGCTACCAGTCTGGAATTCATGTTTCTAATCCATAAGTTTGTATCATACAAATCTGAGACAGGTCTGATAATGAGCAAGATTTACACATGAAGATGAGGTGATCTTGCATTTGATTGGCTGAACTTTTTACCATTCTCAAAACCATATTTTTGATCTAATTTTGACCAAACTTGGACTGTGGGCTTGTATCATCAAGCTCTTGGTAATTTAATGGATGAGTGAGAATCTGAGATCCGCAAATATTATTGAGAAGATCTTGAATCTAATTGGATGAACTTGTTACTACTCTGGATGCCATATTGCGAATCAGATTTTATCAAATGTAGAATATAGTCTTACATGTTAAAGAATTCACACAAGTTGGATAACTTGTGAGTTGCACACATATCAGTGAGTTGGTCTTGAGTTTGATTGTTTCAAAACCAATAACCAATGAGATTGAGGTTTGAAGTTACAGAGGCATCTTCCCCATCTAAAAAGTACATAAATCTATATATATATATATATATATATATATATATATATATATATATATATATATATATATATATATATATATATATATATATATATATATATATATATATATGTACACACACATACACACACACACACACACACACACACACACAGAAGAGGCATACATTTCAGGAAAATTTTTTTTATAAAATGTGCATATCATGTTACAGTGTTGTCCATCCATTCTGTTTGTTAGTTACCAATTTTGTTTCCACACAACGACTCAGGTTGCCCACCATCTTCAATTGCCAAACTTTTTTGATGGCCTGAACAAGAACCCAATTGAATTTTGGGTTAAAATGTACAAACTCTTACGGTTGCACTGCCTGAAAGAAGGAGAATTATTTCTGCGCAGTTGTGTTGGTTCTGAGTAACTTATCTGGAGAAGACAGTATTTAATTTTACCAAAGTGGATAACTTGCACTTGGAATAAGGAAGAACCCTATAAATGTCAGGGTCAAAAGGTCAAAGGTGAAGGTTGCAATAACAGAATAAAGAAAAATGGTTCCTGAACAAAATTTTGAGTAATTCCATTATGCATAGTTACCAAACTTGATGGTTTGCATTTGGTGAGGAAGAATCATTTTGATTTTGGGGTCAAAAGGTCAAAGATCAAGGTTACCATGGCTGAAAGAATAGAAATGATTTCCATACACTGCTCTAGATCACATACCTGGACCAGGCTTTTTGGGTAGCTTGCACTTAGAGTAAGTAAGAAGAGTGTCGATATTGGGGTCTAAAGTTCAAATGTCAAGGTTCCTTTCACTAAAAAGGAGATAAAATGTTTCTGCATGCTAACATTAGTTTTACATCACATACCTGGTCCAGTTTTTGTGGATTGCTTGCACTTGGGGTGAGGAAGAAACCAATTGATATTAGTCAAAAGGTCAAAGGTGAAGATCAATTGTGACTAAAAAAAATGATTTCTGCACAAAACAATAAGTTCTCAGTGGTGGTCCCTTACCACATTGGGTAAGAAAAATGTGTATTGATTTTATGGTCAAATCCTCAAAAGCTAAGATCACTTTAACTGAAAGAGGAAAATGGTTTGCATAAAAAAATTTTGTTCCAGATCAAAGTTTGTGATGTATTTGCATTTAAGTATGAATAAGGCCTCTTGATTTGGGGTTAATAAGGTCAATGGTTTGACTGTTATAATGCGCTGCTATGAATGTTATGGTGACATCCAGTGTTGTCATTGTTGTCTATCTGTCCATTCACCTTGTTAAGTTTTGCATTTACCACTAGGTCAGTTTTCAGCCAGTGCTCTGGGCATATTTATTCAATTAACACTTTTCTTCTCTCACATATCACCCATTTTGTTTGGCTGAAATAGAACAGTAGAATCAGAGTGTTGGCCATGAGATGATTTATTTAATCAAGCATCTACTTTCATTTTGCCCATAATTAATGAATAAACTGTGTCTGTCTGACAAGGATGACTTACCTATTAGGTAGGCTTATTTTCAGACAAAGGCAACTGCTGTGACACATGATCACTAATTCCCATGGTTACTGTATGTTCTAACACATACACACAAACATACCCCTACCCACAGATGGTGACCCAGTGGTCATGACTGCCAAATCTGTCATATTTGTAATATGTCTGCCTGCTGTGATCGCAGATATTAGGTTTGTTTATTGTAAGTGACATTAACTTTCCTTCCCAGAAGTAGGAACCAAAAATGGCCTAGATCTAGTTTGATTTTCACCATTTGCTGACAAATTGTCTTACGCATGTTTGACTTGAAACATTACTCTGCAATTTCTGGACAGTTGTGTTTAAAAGACTTGATTAAATTAAGGATTGGAATAAAATTTAATATAAGGACATTATGAGGACTTAGCTTGTAATGTTATTTGTTTTTGAAGAATAACTGTAGAAGGCATTCTATACGTCTTTGACATCACAATGTAACAATCTGGCATACATCAAGGAAAGTGTCTGTTTTATCGATAGATAAATGATTGTGTTTGGAAAAGAAACTTGGATTGGCTGAATCAAACAGTGTGAAAGGTCATATTGGGTCCAAGTGGTGGGAAAAATTTTACTTTCATTTGCAGTGATTGGTTAAGCTGTTTATGCATATTCATGAGAAATGAAGAAATTGCAGCACAGGTAACCATGTGTGATTAAGGAGTATAATGATTGTTGCCCCTTTCATGGAATGATGTCTTAGGTCATTAACGTTTTTTTTTCTTCAGAATGTGAGAATGGCACATATGGGCCTGGATGTGAAAAAAAATGTCCATGTCAAAATGGTGCAGACTGCGACTACGTCAGTGGAACATGCAGTTGCAAGCCGGGTTGGCGTGGGAAAACTTGCAGCAAGGCATGCCCAGCTGGGTTCTATGGCCAAGATTGTCAGGGAACATGTAATTGTGCAAATGGAGCACAGTGTGACCACAGAACAGGGGAGTGTATGTGTGCAGCAGGCTGGAGTGGTGAAATGTGTACACAGAAATGCCCCGAGGGAAGGTTTGGAAAGGAATGTGAGAATAGATGTGAGTGCCTCCACAACGGCACATGTGACCCAATGACAGGCATGTGTATTTGTCCTCCAGGCTGGCGTGGAGCCCAGTGTGAAGAAGGTTAGTAACAGAATACTTTATAAGAACAGTGTAAGGTACAATAAGTTCATTTTAGTATATACCCAGATCTGACATTTGATGCTTCTGTTCAGTCGGTATTTCTGTAAAACACACCAAGATTCAAACTACTTAAGTCTCTTCTTTGACACCAGCAAATAGCTATTTTTAGATGCAGTGAATCGAAGTTTCACACATTCTGATTCGTTTTAAATTTCATTTGTATGGCAAAGCTGAAATATTTTGAAAGCATAAAAGAGCGGCTGTATAATAAATAGAAAATCATATTCATGTTTTGTTCTTTATTGAGGGAAGCAGCTATAAAATAAATAGAAAACCGTATTCATGTTTTTTTCCGAGTTGAGGGAAAGAACTCGTTTGATATGGCTTATAAATAAATCTTGGCCTGATGGCCTTGATGTAACCCTGTGCTGTATCAAACTCATTCTTTCTGCTCACTCTGAATAAGACATGAATGAAGTTTTGTGTATGTAAATATTGTAGAGAAATACCATACATGCTGTAACAGGACGTGTAATGCAAAAAAATGAGTTTTCATTCCCAAGCCCCCTGGCATGGTCGTGTTTCAATAAACATTATTTTCAGTAATCTTCAGAAAAAAAAGAATAAAGTAAAAATAAAATAAAAAGAACACTTCAGTATATGAACATAATATGTAGCATGTTTAAATGGTAAAGAGTCATGCTTTGAGCTCATTTAAAACTCGCCTAGTGGTAACATTTACTTGGCAAAGAAGTCAGGTGTAAACAACCACCATTTGCTGACAATAAGTAGGGTGATGTTTTAGGTCCTTTGAAGACTGCTGTGGGGCAGTCCATTGTGCTAATTTGCATAGGTAAAGCATAGCTGCCAAGTGTCCCGTTTTTTCCATATTTGTCCCATATTTTGGACCTGAATACAGGTGTATGTTTTTTTTGTGCAAAAAATACGTTTTTTAATTTTAAAAATATAATAAAAAATTTTCTTGCAATTTTCAGTGTAGAACGGGCACTTGGTTCCAGTCTGATAGAAATGTATTGCATGTATATAGGAATACAGTTCTACAATATGATTGGTTCATTCAAAATCGAGGCTACCATGCCTGTCTTTATCCGCCATATTGGATTTCACAAACAGTTACTGCTATCACTGTATCTCGTCTTCATAATATTCAACTTCTAATCATGTTGAATAGGAAAGCAGAATATTCAGAATTTTCTCCAGGAAAGGCAAGAAACAGAATTGGAAGGACAGTTGTGCCATCTTGTTTAGATTTGTAAAACCATCTAGTAAAGGAGAAAACTTTATGTTTTGGAAATTGTGTAATGTGATTTTGCTATTGGGCATGGAGGCACACATGAAATACAAGAGCACGAAAAAGCTAATAAACATCAGTTTGCTGCTTCATCATACGCAACTCAGCCTGAACTTGGACGTATATAAATACCAGAGAGAACCTTGGTTTGGTTTATTAAATTTCTTTTAGAAATGAACCTCCCTCTTTCAGTTACTAGTGTTGCTGGCGATTTATTTTGCACATGTTTTCCAAACAGTAAAATTGCAAAGGATTACTCATATGCTAGAACGAAAACAGTTCAGTAAGAAAATCACATAGAATTGAGATCATCAATGAAAGTTGGTACATTGGAATTGATAATGATTGAAAAAAAAAAAAACAAGGTGTGGAAAAGGCTCCTATAAACAGCCTGTGTCTGAGTTTATTGCACTCTTGCACCTTCTGAATGGGCACCCGAATGTAACAGGGTGCCCATCCAGAAGGTGCAAGTGTGCAACACATGCATCTTTAACATTAAATAATTATGTAAGGCACTGTCCTACTTTATTGATGGTTGTATATGTTGTAAATAGTTACATATGCATTAAAATTTTAAAAATCAGTGTTTGTTCCTGAAAATCAGTATTTTTGTCATAAGCAGTCAGTATTTTTGTACCCGGGGGTTGGCAGCTATGGTAAAGTTCACAAAGTGGAACAGACCAATTCATTTTTAGTTATAGGTAAAGCAAATAGGTGCTGGATGCATGTAGAAGAACAAAAAGTTACTACAGATCGTTGCTTTGAATGAGAATGTTTAGACCATCTATATTAAAGATTATTGGCAGGTTTGTGAACATTGGCAATGTTTCTTTAAGTTCAGATTTTACTTCATGTATAAAATGCAAAGCATTATTATTTCAGTTGTCGGAATAGTGTTCAAGCATGATTCATTTTTATAAGGCGATTCATTAGGCAAAGAGCTATCAGCAAAGCAATGTAAGCCCAGCAAAAATAAATTTCATAACTCCAGATCGATGGAATTTTACTTTGTAAAGCACAGAAGCATGGGTGGGGTGTGGGTGTGGGTGCTTTTAATTATTTGCACATACCATACAGCAAAACAGCATATTTACATAAGTCATTTTGGAGTGTATGACATCCACTGAAATAAGAGCACCACCTGTATGTAACATATCCAACATGCAGAAATGATCATTACGATTAGTTCTGTTTATTATTATTCGTTATCTTGTTTAAATACTATTAATTGACACGTTTTTTGGATGATTTTAACCATGAAATAGATTGTTTGACAGACAATAATCATCAGACCCTCACGTTTGCACAGCTGACTTGTGTTGATAGAGTTTTAAAACCTGTACAGGACAGAGGTGTTTATTACAGCTGTATAACCTGTGACACTCCCATTAAACTTGCAAGTATTATGTCTCCTTTCCCATTACCCCAAATGTGATGAATATTCATTTTTATATAGAGACAAGCATACTGGCTGCTAAACTGCATCCAATACAGTTCTGATGATGCTGAATTATGGTCTTCAAGAACAGCACAGTTCTGACCAGGATTCGCGCATAGAATCCAGCAAGGAAGTTGGTACAACAGTACCATCCAGACTGTTGAGACTTGCAATACCATAAATCCCACTATTTAACAATTGAGAGCAGTAAAGACTGTATCTAATGTGACATTTATTTTGCAATCCAATGGATTTTAAAGACAGAAACTTGATGTTGTTGTTGTTGTATGGTTTAATGCCATTTTTCAGCACACAATAGGCTATACATGGTGGCCAGTATTAATGGTGGAGGAAGAACCCAGGTAACCCCGGAAAGAACCACCGACCCATGAGAAGCTACTGGCAAGCTTTCTCACATACCCACATTGGCCAAATCCGAGACTCGAACCCATGCAGACAGAGGTGAGATGGCAGTGATCCATAATGGAGAGCGCTTTAGACCACTTGGCCACTCGGGCCCCCCCCCCGAAACTTGATGTATGATTTTATTTAATGTCAGTTGTTTGTGCGTATGTGAGTGCTTGCACATATGTATATGTGTATGGTGACAACAATTGACAACGCTATGTCTACCAATTATTTCTTTCTTTGTAAGTGTATAAAATACTTTGAATAAAACAGACAAGTTACTTTCTTTTACTCAGATTTGAATTTCCCAATCATTTTCTATAAATTATTTAAGCTAATATGAAAAGGTTGCTTATTCTCAATTGGACAACATCACTTATTTGGATTATGTGCTCTCACCCCTTTGGAACCTCAAAACACACTTTTTAAGTCTCAAAAAACCCCAAACTCTGTCTGAGAAAATTGTAGATATGTTATACAAGTTTACTTTGAAATAATTTATATCTCAACCATATTCTCTAATTTTGAATGAATGGTTGTTTTGAATGAATGGTTGTTTTGAATGACACCGTGCTTTATCTCGTTTTTGACACTGTGCTTTATCTTGTTTTTGACACCGTGCTTTATCTTGTTTTTGACACCGTACTTTATCTTGTTTTTGACACCGTGCTTTATCTTGTTTTTGACACCGTGCTTTATATTGTTTCTTCATACCTTTTCTTTACATTAAATTAAATCTTACACAAATTTTTATCATTTTACCAATTAATTCTTTGACAATAGTGCTTCTTTTTCTTTTGTTTTAAATGTCATTTATTCATAAAATTTTCTAAATCTCCATTATATTTGTATGCATTCAAACAATGATTTAATTGTTTGCTTGGGATGAATTTGAAAGTTATAAAAGACTAGACTCACGCCTGCTGATTCTGCCATTTCAGATATTATGAATTAATTAATTTTGGTTGGTATCAGTTTTCACGGTTTTGAAAAAAAAAGCCAGACATTTTTCCTGATACTTTGTTTAGAACAAGAAATA